>PVHP010000587.1:0-32500 GCA_004024765.1 Zapus hudsonius
TAAAAAAAAAAAAAAAAAAAAAAAAAAAAAAAAAAAAAAAAAAAAAAAAAAAAAAAAAAAACAAGGGAACCAAAACTGATTTTTACCAATTTTCCTTCCATCATAATTGAGGTCCTGAGATATTGTACAAGGGAAATTTAGGCGCTAAGTGATGGAAACACATTGCTTTGTTTTAGCAGAAAGATTTTGCCCAGTTGTTTCTAAAGATTTGTGCATTATAGAATGTATCAGAATTTTATTGGTTGTTTGTGTGTGTGTGTGTGTGTGTGTGTGTGTGTGTGTGTGTGTGAAGATCCACATTCCATGTACTTGCACGAGGAGGCTAGAAAAGAATGTTAGGTGCCCTTTACTATCGTGCACCTGTTTACCTGAGGTTGAGTCTCTCTCTGAACCTGGAACTGAGGCTTTCACTCTTACTGGCTGACCAGGAAATCACAGTGATTCTCCAGTCCCACCCAGCCTTGTGCGTGGGTACTGGGGAGTCACACTCAGATTGTCTCAACCCCCATGCTTGTACAGCGAGCACATTTGCAGCGAGCACATTTGCCTGCTAGGCTGTCTCCCCAGCCCTGGCCTAATTATTTTGACAGTGCTCTAAGAGCCCTGGTTCCTGATAGTTTTTTGAATCATAACAGGCATTTTTAAACTTAGAACAAATTTCGAAATGTCACTCACTTTTATTATTATTATTATCCATAATGAGATAAATTTAATGAACATGAGTTGTTATACCCATTTCCCCAATGCCCCTCTTCCCTATCCCCAATCAGCTGGATATCCTCCTCCGTGGGCAGTCTGGATCAGTCCATGGGGTAGGGGGTTATGGATAGCCTAGGAGTCAACCCGGTTCCACCCCCCTTTGTAAGTGGTTACTGAAGGGGGCAATGTCTCTGGATATTCTCCTCCACCATGGCTCTTACAATCTTTCTGCCCCCTCTTCCGCTCAGTTCCCTGAGTCATGGTGGGTGAGTATTAAGGCTGCTTTACTGTTGAGAACTTAGGGGTCTCTGTACTTCTGCTTTAGGTTGTGTCGAAAATCATTGGTGTCTGTCTGGCTTATCCTGTGTTGACTGGTTGGCTGTGGTGATGGTTCTCTTGTTTTTCCCACCATTCTCTGTGGGGTTCCATATAGATCCTCCACGGTAGGTCTGGTGTGGCTCATCTTTTTCCAGGATGTCAGCTATTAGCCTGTGACTCATTAGTAGGGTTGGATGAGCCACAGCTCTCTTGCTGCATTCTGAAAGATACAAACAGAATCTCCATCGGAGAGTGAGATCAGTATAGGTTACCTGAGATACACATTTCTGAATTAGCTAGATTCTATTTTTAGTAGCCTCTTGGTATATCACTCGTATAGTGCATCTCTCTTTGGGGGCCCAAGAGTTTGATTCCCAGTGCATTTAGCCCTGAGTCCCCAGTTTCAGGTAAGGGCTCCCTGTCACTGAGTGGATTATTTGGCTAAATTAAAAGATGTTAATTGCCTCCCCCAGGCTTTGGCTCCTCCACTGCACAAATGTTCTTTTCTTGGTTCACTGTTCTCTCCCAGTAGGAAGTGTGTTTAGCCTACTCATGGCATCAGACTGCATTTCATGTCAGTGTTCTTTGTTTTCTCCAGTTGTCACTGACCAGCTTCCCCTGCAGCTTATGCAGTGCCTTCCAGAACTACACTAACTACCATCTGGGGGCTGGTTACCATCCCGGACCTCGCAGGGTCTCTCGATGCTGATAGATGGCTTTCTGTGGTTTCTTCAGCAACAGGATCCTACCTCAGGCCGGGGGTGGGCATTCAAGAGCTTTGACAGAATCCTCTCTTGTTTTTGGGACCTCATGGTTCACTTTGGTCAACATCTCAGTGAGGGAAGGAGCCGGTGACTGGGACCAGGAGTTGACAGACTAATCAATTTTTCACAGGCTTAGAATCTTTCCCCTCTATATATGGCCCCTCCTGCCAGATGATGCCCACTACTTGCTCAATAGTTTACAGTAAGCAAGTGAGAATTTTATGATTTTGGACCCATCTTTGTTTAGCTTCATGTTTAAGTCGTCCCCCTCACCCCCATCCCTTACCCCTCTTTCATAAACTCTCACTTCTCTCAACTGGTCTGCGTAGAGTTTACGGCTAACCTGGTTAGGAACTGCATATGAGGGACAATATGCAGTATTTGGCTCTCTGTTCTTTTGAGAGATGGCTTAGTAGGATCTCCTCCAAGTCAGACCATTTTTCCCTAAATTTCGATATGTAATTTTTCCTTTCAGCTGAGTAGAATTCCATCGTGTAATTATACCACAGTTTTGTTATCCATTCCTCCATGGAAGGACATTTTGGTTGATTCCAATTCTTGGCTACTATGAATTGAGCTGCTATAAACATAGTTGCACAAATGTCTCTATGCTGTGATGTGACATCTTGCGGGTAGATGCCTAGTAGAGGGATAGCTGGGTCCATTGGTAGCTCTATGTCCATTCTGTTTAGGAGTCTCCACAGTGCTTTCCAAAGTGGTTGAACAAGCTTGCAATCCCACCAGTAGTGAATGAGGGTTCCTTTTTCCCCGCATCCTCGCCAGCAATTATTGTTGTTGGTTTTCTTTATGATTGCCATTCTGACTGGTGTAAGGTGAAATCTCATTGTGATTTTGATTTGCATTTCCCTGATGCTTAAGGATGCTGAGCACTTTCTCAGGTGCGTAAAGGCCACATGAGTTTCTTCCTCTGTGAATTCTCTGTTGAGATCAGTGCCCCATTTTGTGAGGGGGCAGTTTGAGTTTTTGTTATTAATTTTTTTGAGTTCTCTGTAGGTTCTGGAAATTAGTCTTCTGTCTGAGTTGTGGCTGGCAAAAATCATCTCCCAGTTTGATAGGGGTCTATTGGTTCTGAGTAGGTATTTTTGTCTGTACAGAAGCTTTTGAGCGTGATCAGGTCCCATTGGTTAAGTGAGTGTTGCTCACAGAGTTATTCCCTACTGCTGTCTCATGTAGGGTTCCTCCTATTTTTTCTTCCAGGGTGTTTAGGGTTACATGGTTAATATTGAGGTCTCTGATCCATTTGGAGTTGATTTTAGTACTTGGTGAAAGGAGTGGATCTATTTTCATTTTATTACATGTGTTTATCCAATTTGTCCAACACTATTTGTTGAAGATGCTATCTTTAGCCCAGTGTACATTGTTGGCACCCTTGTCAAAGACCAAGTAACTGAAGTTACTTGCATTAAAAGCTGGGTCTTCAATTCTATTCCACTGGTCTGTCTGTCTGTTTTTCTGCCAATACCATGGTGTTTTAGTTACTATGGCTTTGTAGTATGCTTTAAAGTCAGGCATGGTGATACCTCCTGCATAATTTTTTTTTTTTACTTAGGATAGTTTTAGCTATCTGTGGTCTTTTGCCCTCCCAAATAAATTTTGAGATTATTTTTTCTATGTCTGTGAAGAAAGGGGTTGGGATTTTTATTGGCATGGTGTTGAGTCTATAGATTGCTTTTGGTAGGATTGCCATTTTTACTATATTTATTCTCCCTATCCATGAGCATGGAATGTTTTTCCATTTTATCACACCATCCTCTATTTCCTTCTTGAGTGTTTCAATATTTTCCTTATATAAGTCTTCCACTACCTTGGTTAGTGATATTCCAAGGTATTTGATTTTCTTTGAGGTTATAGAAAATGGGACAGATTCTCTGATGTTCTTTTCTGAATGTTTGTCTTCTGCATATAGAAAAGCTACTGATTTTTGTGTGTTAATTTTGTATCCTGCCACTCTACTGAAGGCATTGATTACCACTGATACTATTCTTTGGGTCTGATATCTATAGGATCATGTCATTTACAGAGAGGGATAGTTCAATTTCTTCCTTTTCAATCTGTATCTCTTTTATGCTAGTCTCCTGTCTTATTGCTTGGGCTAGAACTTTAAGCACTATGTTAAAGAGCAGTGGTGAGAGTAGACACCCACCCCTGTCTTGTTCCTGAATTTAGTGGGAACTCCTTGAGTTGTTCCCCATTGAGAATGATTTGTGCTTTAGGAGATCTTTATATTGTTTTTATTATGTTGAGGTATAGGCCGTCTATGCCTATTCTTTCCAGGGTTTTGAACATGAAGTGGTGATAAATTTTGTCAAAGGCCTTCTCGGCATCTATTGAGATGACCATGTGTTTCTTGTGATTAAGTCTATTAATGTGGTGGATTACGTTTATCGACTTAACGTATGTTGAACCATCCCTGCATCCCTGGGATGAAGCTGACTTGGTCTAGGTGAATAATAGCTTGATGTGGCTATGTACTTGGTTTGCTAGGACTTTGTTTAGGATTTTTGCATCTAAGTTCATCAGGGATATGAGTCTGTAGTTTTCTTTTCTTGTTGCATCTTTGCCAGGTTTGGGAATTAAGGCGGTGCTAGCTTCATAGAAGGAGTTTGGGAGCATTACCACTTTTTCTACGCTCCTAACAAGCTTCAGAAAGAGTGATGAAGGTTTGGTAGAATTCGGCTGAGAAACCATCTGGTCCTCAGTTTTTCCATTTGGGGAGGGTCTTGATTACAGATTCAATTTCTGTGATTGTGATAGGCTTATTTAGCATCTTTAACTGCTCTGGGCTGAGCTTTGGTAATTGGTAGGTATCGTAAAATTCATCCATTTCCAATCCAATTTGGAGTAGAGGTTTTGGAAGTATGACCTGATGATACTTCCAATCTCTTCAGGGTCTGTTGTGACTTGTCCCTTGTCATTTCTGATTTTGTTGATTTGGGCCTTCTCTGTTTTTCATTTGATTAGATTGGCCAGGAGTTTGTCAATCTTATTGACTTTTTTGAAGAACCAACTCTTTGATTTGTCTATTTTTTTAATTGTTTTTTTTTGTTTCCAAGTCATTAATCTCAGCTCTGATCTTAATTATTTCCTTGAGTCTTGAGCTCTTAGGGTTGGACTTTTCCTTCTGTTCTAATCACCTTAGGTGGGAGGTTAGGTGGCTTATTTGAGACCTCTCTGTCTTTATTATGAAGGCATTTAGTGCAATGAATTTCCCCCTTAGGACTGCCTTCATTGTATCCCACAAGTTCTGATAGGTTGTGTTCTCATTATCATTTGGTTCTAGGAAATTCTGAATTTCCTGTCTGATTTCTTGTTTGACCCATTCATTGTTCAGGAGCGTGTTGTTTAGATGCCAATATCTGTTGAAATTTTTGGATCTTCTCCCACTGTTATTTTCTAGCTTTAATGTGTTGTGGTCTGACATGATGAAAGGGATTGCATTGATCTTCCTAAATTTGTTGAGGGAAGATTTATGGCCTAATACATGGTCAGTTTTGGAGAAGGTGCTGAGAAGAATGTATAATCTGCGTCCTTGGGATGGAATGTTCTATAAATGTCTGTTATCCCTAGTTTGTCTATGGTACTGTTGAGTGACTTTATTTCCTTGCTTGTCTTTTGTTTGGATATTCTATCTAGGGATGACAGGGGATTGTTAAAGTCTCCTACTATAATGGTGTTGGCATCTATATCTGCTTTGCTTTTGAGTAATTTATGTTTTATGAACTGAGGGGACCTTGCAGAATCTCAAGGTCTGCAGGTTATCTTTAGTTTTAGTCCAAGGACTTGTGGGTGTTTCTCAGTGGTAGAACACTTGACTAGCCTGTAGAAGGCCCCGGGTGCCATCCCCAGCAAGATCAGTCTAGTTCAGTTCAGCTACAGGTTCACACCCCTCCATTGTGAGCCTTCATTCTGGCTCAAGAGACCGAGAGTTCATGGTACCTCTCACTCCAGCATCTTTGAGTGTGTGGTTCCTGGGGATGTGGGAGGATGCTTGATCTGGTTCTAAGACAGCTTCTCCACAATCCTCTGGCCTCGAAGGAGAACTAGGAGGTGACTCTGATTTTCATGTAGTCTATTCATGATTTTCTTAAGCAGGGGTCAAGTCTCCCCAGATCCCTCTGGCAAGGGGCAGCCATGTTTCCTTTGGGCATTTCCAGTCTTGTGCCCTTGACCCCCTTTGTTGGTGGGTGTCACTTGGTTGGCCTGGGTAGCTCATTGGCTTCTGCCAGGATTCTTTTTCCCTTCCTTACAATGACCCATCTTCTTTTGTTTGTGTATGTTGCCTGCTTAGGACTTCTTTGACACACTCACAGATATCTCCAAGCTGTATGTCTGTTTTTATATGCTTCCAGGCTAACTGGGACTCACCTCAAGCTTAAAGGGGCCTACAGGTTCCATTCCTAGCAAACCTCCCACCAGGGAGTGAGGGTAAGTGTTGGTCTTGCATCAGTACTTCACTTTCCCTAGGCTACCCCTCTTTCCAAAATGCCAGGTTCAGCCGACAGTACACACAGCTTTTTCCCACTTCCCATTCCTGCTTCTGTGTGTTCTTGGTGGTGGCACCAGACATACTGAAGTGTAGGGGTGGGCCCAGCTCTAAATTTTGGCCACTCTGGAGCTCCTTGGTGATGGGCTATGAGTCTTGGTGTCAGTTCTTAATGGAACAGAAAAAAGTCTCATCAGGCTTTAGGCCCCTTCTGGAGCAATAAAGACAAACAAAAATGCCCAGTGCCATGAGCAGGGAAGGGGTTATTTATTTACTTATTTTTTGCTCATGTAAAAGTCTAAGCTGCAGTCTAGGGCTTCTGTGACATTCTGTTCCAGGAAGTTCTCAGGGTCTTAGGCTCCTTCCAACTCACCACTATGACTTCTGGGTTTCCTCGTGGTAAAGATATTGAACAGCAGATTGACAAATAGTTGAAGGAAAACAAAAGACACACATCTGAAATCTCCTTTTAATGTTTCTAGGAAGCTTCCATAGAATTCTCTCATTTACATTCTACTTAGTCATTTGGCAGGCATAGCAGAAGAAGCTTAGGAAATAGAATTCTTAGTATGGATGTGCCCGACTCAGCATTACTGTGGAAAGACATTGGCAGGCAGCTCCCAGCAGTGCTGAGACATCTTGGGATCTGGGTGTTAACTTGAGCTTTCACATTGATCTTCCACTGACATGAAATGTCCACAGGATGCATAGTAGTCGATTGGGTGTTTGCATTGATCTTCCACAAGAGTTACCTGTACACACTGATATGAAATGTCCAAGGATAGATAGTAGTTTATTAGTCACTTGCAGGCTCAGAGGGAATAGTAGACAGGAGAAAACTCATTTGGAAATGATAGCTAAGGCGCTGATGGGAACAAAACTTGAAGTTTATCTTTCAGAATGGAATTATTTTATTATACATAAGTCCTTTCTAGCTTTTATTTCTTTAGAGCTGTAGTAAGTCATTGACATACAACTATGTTCATTGTCACTATGTATTTAGGAGACTGTCATGTCTTTCATACAGACTATAAATTAGAGTTCAATGGGAGATTATGTTTTATTAAATTTAAGAAATGCATGTCTTATGATAACACTGTATCAGACTGCACCATCAATGCTTGTAAGCTGTTGCTATCTTGGTGTCACTCTTTATTGGCTTTGGCATAAACTGTTAGGTGATAAGCTTCATTTTTCCCTGTCTATGCAGCTGACACATAGTAAACACTTCCCCAATCTTGAGCTCATAACACTGGCTGAGCTTTTTAATCTACTCTGTAGGTACAGTACCATGAACTGGAACTGTCCTCAAATCTTTTCCCCAAGGTTGGCTGGGAACAAATACCTTTATAACAAAATCTTTATTGTCCTTTGATAACAGCCTTTTATATTGACTTGCTTTGAGCTCTAATTTACTTTCATAGATCCCCAGGAGGAAATTTTCCTAGCTACAGGGAAATGATGGTCGTTCTTCACAGCCCTACTGGATTAAAAATTGAATTATTAAGTCATTATGCTAGGTTTAATTTTGTTACAATTTCCAGTCAGACCATATGATACATGAAAGCATAATGTAGCCCATATTCTTTAATAAAAATATATAGATATTGTGCAAGAGTTAGAATAAAACCTCAGATAAGAAAGTAATATTTTAATTTGTTCCTCACAAATTCAAAAATTGCCCAAAAGTCTTTGGTTTAAATCACTCACATTTAACAAACTGAGCCAATTATAGATAAGAAAATCACTATTCTCTGTAATTAGTAGAATCCTCATTCCATCTCATATCCGTATTTTCATTGTCCAAAAACTGTTGGTTTTTACTTACTTGCTAGCTTAACATTGATTTTATTTATTTTTTGGAACTTTTTATTGACAGCCTCCATATATATAGACAATATGCCATGATCATAATCCCACCATTCTCCCTCCACTCCACTGAATCCCTTCTTTCCAACTAGTTTCTCCTTTATTTTGATGTCATCATTCTTCCCTGATCTTATGCAGGTCTTGTGTAGGGAGCATCAGCCACTGTGAGGTCATGAACACCAAGGCCCCTTTGTGTCAAGAAGATAATATTGCAAAGCACTCCTATCCTTCCTTTGGCACTTAGATTCTTTCTGCCACCTATTCCCCAAGTGTCCCTGAGCCTTGGAAGGTGTGATAGAGATGTCTCCTTTAGTGCTGAGCATTTCATTGTCATTTCTTCTCAGCACTTTGATGAGTTTTGAGTCTCTGCAGTGGTCATGGCCATATGAAAAGAGCAGCTTCATTAATCAAAAGCCAGAGTGGCATTAATACATAAGTATTCAGAAGAAAGTTTGGTGGGCATATTAGATCCATTTAGCCAAACATTAGCATTTTCCTGGGCGTATAACCTCCCTACCTACCCCATAGGCTTTTGATTAGGTTTTCAGTTCCAGGCATGAATTTCCCCCTGTTGAGTCGGCTTCAAATGCAGAGAGCAGTTGGTTTCACTCATAACAGACATGACACCATTGCACCAGTTGGTACATTCAGCCTGGCTGGCCATCCGTAGAGCTTGCAGGTCCACTGCTGGTGAGGACTGTTGATGACTGTTCTCCCCAACAGGTTGAATATCTCTAGTATCATCACAGCTTGTCAACATGGAAGAAGCTTTCAGCTCAGCTCCAGCTTGTTTCGGCTTTTATTTTATATATATATATAAATATTTATATATATATACTTTTATATCCATGTGCCCAGATTTCTCAGTGTCCTGCAGCCCATAGCTTAACATCTAAATAGACACTGACAGAACTATTTTTGAGACGATGGATGGGAATTTCCTAGTGAGAAGATAGAGTCACATTCTCCCACAACCCGATGCACCCTACTCTGATACGGAGTGTCTTACATATGGTTTCAATAATGGTTAGCTGCATTTAACTAAAAAAATAATATTCTGATAACTTTATTTTGGTCTGTACTTTGTAAATCATTTCTATTTAATTCAATCTGACTATAATGTCAGAATTTTAAATAAAACATGATATAATGACATGTACTCAACGGTGATTTTTTTTCAAAATTTTAGTAGGAGAATGTCACTACCAATTAGGAATCACATAAATACAGGAATGAAGATGAAAAAAAATTTCAGGTTGGAAAAATTTTATTAGAATCAAATGAACCCTGGCTAGTGTACGTGCTTGAGTCCTTTATGCGTTGTACATTCTGAAAGGCTGAACCTTAAAAATGAGTGCAGCATTTGCTTTTTCTGTTACTTGCAATGAAACTTAAACTATCACTCTCCAGAAAGACTTAAAATGGAACTAATACATTTCCCATTGATATTTGAGTATTTCAGTAAAGTTTTAAATATTCAAAGTCAGTCTTGCATGAATTATTGAAGTTTTCTTGAAGTCTATACCCTTTGACAAAGGACCTGTTGTATCTGGTTCACGCTTTATAGTGGTGTTCAGCGGATTGCGTGTGTTCTGTTATAGGTTCACTACTGTGATAGACAAAATGGCAAGGAATGTGTGACCTGCCTCATCTTAGCCCCTGTGCAGATGACTTTCCATGCTATTGGAAGCTCCTTTGAAGCCAGCCGTAACCAGGTATCATACGCCACTGTCCTTTGCTGCGTGGGCCCTGCTCAGAAGCCGGAGGCCATCAACAGGAAGCTTGTGTGCTCACATGCAGCTTTGCTTTCTTTCCTCGTAATTTGGCTTCTACGCTGCTTCTTACTTCCGAGAGCATCAGAATGGCTAGTGGGGGAGCAGTTATCTTAGAAAATTGAAATATTTTAGACTTTTTGTTTGCAGTTCATTATTCATTTTAATATAGAGCTTTCTTATAATTGCCCTGTACTCTATCTCTAGAAATTATCCACAAAGCACTGTAGATAACACTGGAGTGTCGCTCTGATGCCCTTGTTGGGTTCTGTCCAAGAGTTTGTATGATGTATACAGTAACCATGTGAACTTTAAGGATCATCAGCTTAGTCCAGTAACTTGGGATAGTTCTGGAATAAAGCTGAACATCTGAATATTAATATTGCTTTTTAATAAACAAGTTCCTCTAATTGTTTAGGTAGCTTCTTAATATGTCCTGTTTGTAAAATAGCACATACTTTCAATGAAAATAATGAACACATTAGACTAAACTAGTGATCTAGGCCATAGAATTTGTAGCTTGGAGCCAGAGATCATAGACACACAGAGATTACTATATGACTAACCGGCTCTACTTTCTAAATTAACCATGGACAGAATAATCATAACCTACTTTTATATTCATTTTTCAATAAACTTGAGGACTCCTCTTGGTCAGAGTAACTAGCGTTCCTTCTATCTGGGTGGTACCTTTTACATGGAGAGAATACAAGAACATGATGCCACACTTCTCAGACTCCCGATAGATCTCAAATAGGACCTGGGAAGATATTCTTAGGGGCAGTTCTCAGGTCTGCACACTGCACATTTGCAGCCATCATTTGCTGACTGGTGGGGAGATTCTGCAGCATTCAGGGAAGAGCAACTGATTTTTAGGAATTAATCATGACATACATTAGCCACAGTTAACTGGATGTAGGTTCTATCACTTCCATATGACTCAGCCTCCAGGAATGCTAACTGGGGGAGTTGGATCCGATGACTGGCAAGATCCATTCCAGTGCTGTCATTGAAATACAGCACTGCTCTCTCAAATACAGATGCGGCACATTGATGTAGAGACTAGCCAGCGGTCACTCCATTGCTTTTAAGGATTTTATTATGCTGGCCTACATGCAGATCTGAGAGGCCCAACCTAAGTGAACTTACAGAAATCATAGGTTTGCCTGTTTGAAATGGTAGTTCAGCTTCATGCTATGGTCTACAAATCCAGCCATTTGGAAAGTGCAGCCACCTCTCTACCCTGTCCCCTGTCACACAGGAGCAGTCCAGAACGCCATCCTGCACAGGTCTCTTCTGAGGCAGAGCACAGAAAGGAAAGGTATCAGTAGCACTGTAGCAGAGCTGACTTGTGGGGGGTGGAGCCCACATTCCCCTTGACTGTGAACTAGCTGTGGGACACTGGCTCTGGACCTCTTCTTCATGTGTAAGATGATGAGGCTGGTTCAGGATCGATGTGCCAAGGGACTCCGAGTCCAGAGCTAGTTAGAAGAAATGGGCCTCTTCTCAAAACATCCAATGGGGGAAAGGTGTGATACCCAAACTATAGAAGCCACGGTGTGAATGAAGTTTCCTCAAGGTGGCCAGAGCACAACCTATACAGTTCTATGTAGTGATCTTACTATGCCTTTATCTGGAATGTCACTCTTACTTAATGGTAAGTAAATGAGGACATTAATTTTTTTTACATTTTATTTATTTATTTTCAAGCAGAGAGAGAGAGAGAGAGAGAGAGAGAGAGAGAGAGAGAGAGAGAGAGAACCAGAGCTACCACCTTGTGGGTCTGGCTTACATGGGTCCTGGGGAATTGAACCCGGGGCCTTAGGCAAGTACCTTAACCCCTGAGCCAAAGACATTAATTTTTAATGCATGTGTGTGCATGTTCATGCATATGGTTGCATGTGTGTGGGTGTAGGTATGTGTACACATGTGTTTGGAAGCCAGAGGACAACCTCTGGAACAATAGACTTCTCAGGAATGCTGTCAATGTCTTCTTGAGACAGGGTTTCTCTCACTGACCTGGAGCTTACTAAATAGGCTAGCCTGGCTGGCCACTAAACTCCAGGGATCTTCCTGTCTCCACCCCTTCAGCTCTGGAATTACAAGCAAAAACCATAATGCCCGACAGTTTTACGTGCTTCTGGGAATTGCACCTCTCCTCGTGAGCTCTCCTCCTCCTCACCATGGGGTATCAAATGTCACATGTAATTTTAAATCTTCCGGTAGCCATGATTTTTAAGTCATTAAAATTTTAATAATACATTTTATTTAACCCAGTGTATTGGTTACTTTTCTCATTGCTATGACAAAATGTGACAGTTTTAGGAAAGCTCTATAGGCCCCCTCCCCTTGAGTGGGAGGTGTCTAGCTAGAGCTCAACCTAGGCACTAAAACTGATTGGTCAGGTATGAACCAACCACCTGTCTCCCTGCCCACCTAGGGCAGAAAATACTCTATCAGATAATTCTGTCTGTTCTTCCACATGATGTCCTAGAAGAAAGACCTGACTCTCTAGGGACTGGTAAGGTCTCCCCAGCCCCACACCACAGTCTGATGGCTGTAGTAAGGGGCTGGATTTCTCTTCCACATGAACCTTTCCTTCTCATGATCTTTCCTTTTCCTGCTTGTTTAGCTGAGCAGCATAGATTTTGTTAAAACCTCTCCCATGTGTTCTCCCCACACTGGTGGCTGGACATGATGGTTGGGCTGCTCCCCCTATCCTGTTCCCAATTCCCCTAAACTGACTCTAATCTAGAATAAACATGTGTGATAAGAAAATACTCTCTGTCAAAGTTGTCCAATTTATTGGCATTCTGAGACACGAACTCTGGGGAGGTGTAGCGGTGAAGCCCCAGGTGTTAACCCATTGTGCCCAGATCCCACTAAAAAAAAATCCCTGACAAAAGCAACTTTGGGAAGGAGGATGTGTTAATTTAGGCTTATGGTTTGAGGGTACAGCCTATCGTGCAGGGAGGACATAGTAGTTAGAGAGGCTCCAGCTATGACAGCACAAGGTGAGGTGACTGGTCACACCTCACCTGTGTCAGCTCATGTTTCCCCTTCCCCTTTTTATCCAGGTGGGTAACCTCAGCCCCTGGGATGTTTGCACCCACGTTCAGCATTCAGTCTCCAACCTCACTTAAGTCTCTCTGGAAATGCCCTCACAGACATACCAAAAAGTGTGTTTTCCATATGGCTCCAAATCCTTTCAAACTGACAATGAATATTTACCATTATACCCAGAGTAGCTAAAGTACCTATGCCATAAAATCAAGATTAATCAGATTATTCAGATAGTTAACTCTCTTCATACTTGAAACCTTGTGTTCATTTTGTTCTTGTTCTGGTTTTGGACTGTCACATTTTTGGGACTCAGTAGCTACATGTGTATTAGATGGCACAAACCCTTTGGATAAAGAAATCCAAGAACACTAGTGTTGGGTCCCAGCTGACTTCACGCTCAGTGTTCACCACCCTTCCTGTGCTTTGCTCGCACTCATTCTGCCCAGCAGTGTTGAGTACCTGCCATGCCAGCTTGCCCCCACCTCCTTGTCTTTGCTTGTGGTCTTCCCTCTGCCTGGCCCATTCTCATAGACGAACTTGAATTTTAATTTTGTTGTATGCGTCAGATCCAACCAAGATATCACACCAATTAAAAGATTTGTTCCAAACCTATGGCCTATATAAAATACTGTTTTCTTTACATGCTTCTATACTTTTTACATCACCCCATGATCACTCTTAGCAAACCATTTCCATTGTCTCTTTCATGTTGGTCAAACCCACTCGCCAGCAGCCTTCTTGATATCGGGACAGGGTTATTTGCTTGAGCATTTAGAAGACATTCAATATATGTTTGTGAGGTGGATTTAAATTGGGTTTCTAAGAAAAGGAGAATGGTTTGGATTTCATAGAATCTGAGGTAAAGTCTATGAGAGTGATGGAATGTCTGATCCAGTGAGTTTTCTTTGCCAGTGCCCCAAAAAGGACATTTTTGGTGAAGGATCTGCATACCTGCACATGTTGCCCTTAAAGTAGCCCATCCTCTGACTACAGGTAACTATCCTAAGGAATTATAGTCTCCGGTGTTTCTGACTCATGCATGGGAGCATGTCCTTCTTGGTTTCCTAAAATCACTTTGTTCGAGTGTGAGGACTGTTTCCTGCCTGCTGTGAAGAGCACAAGTTCACCCAGTGTTGTGGCTCTTGACCACATTCCTCAGAATCTGAGCAGGCAGCAATGCAATGGTTACCCAAGACCAACACAGCTTATTCCTGTGAGATGTGCTTGAGTGGCATTGCATCATCACAGACCCCACCACCACTTCCCCTTATCTAGAGGTAGCTGCAGTGGAGCCTGCATTCGGGTGTCGCAAATGCAGGCGAAGAAGTGTGGAGACGTCGTAGTCAGCTACACGCCGCTGGGATGAATCGCCAAACCAGGCAACGATTGAGAGGAAAGTATTTATGGAAGTTGTAGATTCAGGGGAAGTTCCATAATAGAGAGACTGGCCCCCTTTCACTGTCCCTAGCCAAGAGAGGAACCCATCACCAGCAACTCCAAAGCAAGAAGCATATTCAAACTCTCAAAAAGCAGGAACTCCAGGTTTGAGCTCAGACTGCTCTTTGCGTATGTATAGCTGGAATTCCATACCCACCCCAGAAACTCCTTAGGGCTGAACCCTGGGATGTGGCCAAGATGACATATTCTCCAGCCAGGCAGCTGGAGAAAAACTTTAATAAACTCTTGAATCTATTGGAGGACATCCATTCAAACTATGACAGATGTGGTCCAGCCAGTGCTGAGTGCTGTGAGGTGCAAAGGTTAACATGTGGTTACTGCCATTAGCAGCTTCTAGAATCTACCAGAATTCAAAATGAGTTTTTCTTTTTATGAATTAGTGCGCTAAAGGAGATACATTAAATAGGGAAATGATGGGCTGTGGAGGTGGCTCAGTGACTGAAAGCACTTGCTACATAGGCATAAGGACCCAAATTTAGTCCTCAGGACCCACAAAACCAACTGGGTGTGGCTGTGCATGCCGGTAACTTTAGCACTGGGAGTGGGGTGTGGAAACAGGAGGATCACTGGGATTCGCTGGTCAGTGTAACAGAAAAACCACATGAGCTCCAGGTTCAATGAGAGACTCTGTCTCAAGAAAATAAGATGGAAGCAGCCACTGACCTCCACACCTATGCACAGAGCAGGCACATCAGCACACACATGTGCATCTATCATACGTGCGCACACACGTGTGCACATACACCAAGAAAAGGCAAATGAGATTTAATGCTTATTTTGGGAGATTGATTACATATTTATATTTTAAACTTTTTCTCTGTGTGACCTATATTGTAAAAATAAAATTTTGTGCTTTTAATTTTATTATATGAACTTTCAATTTTATCCAAACATATCTTACAATTAAGGACTTCAGTGGCTTTAAAAATGTGTCATAGCAGGATGCATCACTAGCAGCAACTCCTCAACACTACATAGTTATTAGTTGATGGGCTAGAACAGGAGTCAGGGCCAAATCCAATCTACTAACCAAGCCAAAAATGACGTGAACTGGTAGAAAATGACATTTTATGTGACATTGAAAATTATGTAGAATTCAAATTTAGTGCCTATGAATATACTTATTGGGACATAGCCACCACCATTCCATAAGTCACTTCCCCACTCCAAGGTGGAGGTGAGTAGTTCTGTAGGGCCCTGCTGCCTGCAGAGTCTACAATATGTACTACTTGCCCTCTGCAGAAAAGGTTTGCCAGTTCCATCCTCGCACTGGAAAGCAGAGACTTGAGCATTCAGCTTTTGGATTTTGTATCAAATGTTAGGTTAAACATGGTCAGAATTCATTCTCTTACAGAATGAGCCAGTGTCCTGGAAATACTGCCCATTTGATAGCACAATAGACTTGACTGTGGGCTTCGGATTTATTTACTCAACAGAGGAAACCAATTTTATTCTCTAAGGGAATAATAAATAAGTCTGTCTTCATCAGTATTCATCAGAGCATTGAAAGAAAGTTTGCCTGTAGCAAAGGTTACTTTTGTCTCCCTGCTGAAATCCCTTCTAGAAATGCTTCATAGCAGGACGTTTTTTGTTTGAAGTAATGGGGATATTTAGTTGTTTCTGTAGTGATCTTTCATGTCTTCCCTTTCAGATGCATAAGCAGTTTCCAGAACCAACAGTGAGTTATGGGGAAGGTAGTGGCAAGATTATTATGTATTTTATAACTGGCTCATAATTTCATTTATGCTTAGTACAGCATGACCACATTTCTAAGAGGTTGCATATATCCAGTGATATTGTGTACGCAAGTGACTTATTAATTTGAGCTATAAAATAATTTTGGACCGTATTCAAAGCTCACAAACTGACGCATTACTTTCTTTTCCCACTTCTTTTCTGCCTGTGATGAGAAGTAATACCCATTTTAACTTGCAAAAAGGGTGGATTTTTAGGTATAAAAAACTGATTTTTCTCAACTACACTTGAAAAAAAGACTGAGTATCGTTATATAAATATGTACCTCAGCGTGCCTGGAGCTTCGTGTTTTCCTACACGAAGATAATTTCATGTTCAGGGCTCCACAGGAAACAAAGCATTGGAATTTTTCTAGCTTTTCTAGTAAGTTCTGTCAGTCTGGGACCTGCATACATGCCCCATGTCTTTAATTCTTTAGTTCCTAATTAAGTTTTCTAACTTTTAATATCCCCTCTAAATTAAGAATACTTCTGTAGGAATTTAGTGTTCTTGCCATTCTATGTGTCTCTACGTTTGATGTTGATTTGAAGATCACTGGGGAAATATTCTAAAAATCTCTGTTAACAGTTCACACTAATGAATCAGAACAGTTACATTATTAAACCAATAAATACCATATGCACAGAATTGCCTAAATGGATGTGAAAGTTATAGTGGAGAACTGTTGCCTATATAATCTTCGTAAAAGTGACGATCAATGGCATATAGTTCCCTGGCCACAGATTTGAGACCATTACTGCCCACCGGAGGTCACTTTTACAACCTAAAGAGTATTGCCTTCCTCGTAAATTCGAATTATGGTGTTGTGCATGATTTATTCCACTATTTAAAAGTGAAAAGCAGTAACCTCTGTCCCTTAGCAATGTACCTACAGTTAAGTCATGCCTTCGCCCTGTCCAAAATTCCTCTTTGAACAAACCAGTCACTGTTTGTACTTGAGGATTTCAGCCCTTCTTTTTCATTGCTGATTGCTGTTTGGCTTGCTGTCTTTCTATGGTGGCAGTTATCGCTTTTGCAGATCACATATTTAAAAATACTCTAGTTAATTGGCTTCTCCTTTGCATCCTCTGATGGAAGGAATTTGAAGGCATTTTTGAATTCCAAAATATTTAACATTTGTAAACTAAGCTACAAAGGCAGAGTATTGATAAAAAAAAATGTCTTGTTATTTTTCCTAAATGGTACTGTGATATGCAGCCAGCAAACCTGATCAGGTCACTGCTGCTTGATGAAAACCCAGAATTGAGGGGCCGAGGGTGTAGTGTAGCTGTACTGTGTGTGCTTGGCATACACGAGGCCTTTCTGTTCAATCCCAAATAAAATGACTCATACAGGTTTCTCATTATAAAAGAGTAATATACTGACTGGATTCCTCTCTGGCCCTTCTCTCACCTACAGAGAGGTCATGTTTTCACCTGCATCCCTGTCCCATAAGGTAACCCGTGTGAGTGGAATTGCTTATGGAAAGCAGATAGGAAAATGTTTGCCTCGTGGAGGTTGCTAGCAGTCAGCGTCATTTCTGTTTACTAGGTGATGGTTTGCTGATATCCTGGCCCACGATTTCCTCAATCTGTTTGGTGATCCAGTCTCCTTACTGTGCTCTTGAGTACTTCCCTTGTTAATTGTCTGGGCTGTGGGAACTGTCATGTTCTCTGCTCTGGTACTACTTCCCTGATCCTTCCCACATTGCTCCTCAAGCCCCAAACCATCCAAGATTGACAGAATTCCTTTAATGGATATTACATTCTACAGCTATTATAAAATTCAGAGATTATCAGCAGCCTATGT
This sequence comes from Zapus hudsonius, assembly GCA_004024765.1. Lineage (NCBI taxonomy): Eukaryota > Metazoa > Chordata > Mammalia > Rodentia > Dipodidae > Zapus > Zapus hudsonius. Next base: position 17,991 of record PVHP010000587.1, read on the forward strand.
TCTGGCAGAACTGATATTCTGTGCCTCTTGATCGCTGGTATGTCAAAATGTTTCCATGCTTTCCTACTCCTTGACAAGGCATTGCTGCCTCACTTGTCAGCCCTGCCGTCATGGCCTCACTTCCGACCTCAGGGATCTTCCACTGTCTAGGAACTATCAGGCCACTACTTGGCCCAGCAGCTTTTAGGACTGTGTCTTTGTTATCCAGTTTGATAGGTTAATCTCTTTTTAATTAATTATCTAGCAGTGCTGGGAATTGAGCCTAGGGCCTCATGTATGCCAAACAAGTACTGTACCACAGAGCTACATCCCCAGCTCCTGATTGATTTCTATGTCATGCTATTTTTAAAATCAACTTTGCTTTCAGAAATAAAATCAAAAGTTAAGTTCTCAAAGGAAAAAATTCCAAAGTGATTTTGAGAGCATTTTAGTACATTCATTTCGCAGTCCTATAGCTTTAAGCTCCAGCTCTGTATTAATTCTGTTCACCACTTCTAGATGCTAAGAAGGATCTCACTTTTGTGAAAGGAAGCCTTACAAATTAAGTGTCATTAAAATTGAACACAAGTTGTATGGGAACTGTGACTCCTGCTCAAATTCACTAGGAACCTAAAGTTGCTCTGAAAATGAAGTCTTAAAAAGTGTTGGAGAAACAGCAAAGTATACACATAAAATAATTGAGAACTATTTGCAAGCCAGTGCAACACTTTCTTTAGAGACAGCTTAATGTATAAATGTTGAAAGGCTGAGGATCACAGCAGTGATCAAGATCAGAGGCTCCTGCTAGTCCACAACGCCTCTTTTAGAGGTTAATGAGCCAGACATTGGAAGACAAATTACAAGGACATCCCACGTGGATTGGGAATGGCATGGAAGAAAAAGGATGGAACAGGGAACCTGACAAGTACTATGTGTGTGACAAGTGAAGGTCTCAGTATGGTGGAAGCTTCTAGAGTCAGTGGTGGTGTAGATCAAGCCAGCTGAGTGTGTGCTGAAAGTGAGGCTGAGCAGTGTGAAATCCTGGCTCCTTGCAACAGGGTCCTTCTTCATTCAGGAGCAAGGGATGGGATGGTGTTACTGTCCATAAAGTCAGACTGGGAAGGGAGGAAGTCATTTAGGAGTGAGTACCTTGGTAGGTGTCACTGAAGATGACAAGGGAAACAGTGACTTCCAGAGAACTGTGGCAGAAGACGACCAGATGAATAGAAAACAATGAAAAAGAGAATTAACGTGACCGATAAAACACAAACCAATATTGTAGAGCAAGAGCTGGGCAAATCCTCCTTGTAAAACAAGCCACAATAAAATTAGACAAAGTTGGGCTGGATAGATGGCTCAGCAGTTAAGGCACTTGCCTCCAGTGCCTAAGGCCCTGGGTTCAATTCCCCAGGACCCACATAAGCCAGACCCACAAGGTGGTGGCCCTGGTGCACTCTCTCTCTCTCTCTCTCTCTCTCTCTCTCTCTCTCTCTCTCTCTCTCTCTCATCTACTCTGTATCTCTGCTTGAAAATGAGTAAATAAAATATTTTTTAAAAACTTTTTAAAAATTAGACAAAGTTGTCAAAAAAACAGCAAATTTAGGGCTCTGGAAATTAATAGAGACATTCCATAAATTGAGAAGCATTCGTTGTTAGAAAAACAGCTGTAGTTCAGGTGGAAAAGTGGGAATGTGGCATGTTTCTGACTAGTGATGCTCTCATTCACCTCCAAGCTCAGCACAGTTGTTCTCTGGGGGTCAAGGGAGGCTATGAAAACTGGTTTGTCTGAAGTGGACAGTGCTAAGCTCCTGCCCACCAGCATTTACCAGTAACAGTAGATGTCTTAGTGGCAAACAAGACACTCAGTGGCTAGCTAGAAACCCAGTGAACATGAGGTTTTCCTCTTGTACGGGACCAAAAATGGGCCAGCAGACCACCCAGAGAATCTAGCAGGAAGGGTCAAGAAATGGCACAGTGAGAGGGTCCTCAGCAAACTCTTCACCTGGCCCAAGCTGACCAAAAGGTCATTCACATGCAGGAGAGGGCTCAGGCTAGTTATACACCCTGCTAGATTAGGAAGTTCTACACATATGCAGAAGCTCTGACAAATTAAATGCCAGGGAAGACTTGAAAATAACTTGGTCTTGTCATGTAGTCCCCAACCCAAGAGTGAAAACAGCGCTAGCTTAGGTGTTTGAGCACAAGTAGCAACTGGACACAGACACTGTGCAGAAAACAGGCTGAAAATAAAAATGACTTTAAAAAATTAGTAGATATAAGTATACTTGCATTATGAGGAGGACAGATCCAACAGATTTAGTCCAAAAATATTAATAAGCCAGAGAACTATAGCACTTAGGGGAGAGCATGAAAATCCAGATTCATTGCAAGATATTGAAAATTACAACTTTCAATTCAATAAGTCGAAAGATATATAAAGAAACAAAAAGGTGACCGGTATTTAGAGGAAAAAAAGCAGTCATTGGAAACTGTTTTTAGCAGGCCCAGATGTGAGACTTAGAAGACAGACTTCAAAGCAACTATAATAAACATATTCAAGGAATTAAGGGAAACCATGCTTAAGGAATAAAAGAAAATGTAGCCACAATGACTCAACAAATAGATAATCTCAATACAGAGATAGAAATGAATTATTAAAAGAGCAAATGGGCTGGATGTGGTGGCCTTCTCCTTGAATCTCAATACTTGGGAGGCAGAGTTTGGAGGATATCTATGAGTTTGAAGCCAGCCTGGGCTAGCATGAGACCCTACCTCAAAACCTTTTTTAAAAAATTTAAAATAGCTGGGCGTGGCGGGGAATGCCTTTCGTTTTAGCTCCTGGGAGGCAGAGGTAGGAGGATTGCTGTGAGTTTGAGTCCAGCCTGGGACTACAGAGTGTCAGGTCAGCCTGGGCTAGAGTGAGACTCCCACCTTGAAAAAAATAAAAGTTCAAATGGAAACATCTGGAGTTGAAAAATAAAATAATTGAAATAAAAAATTCACTGGAGTGAGTCACTAGCAGATGCAAGATGCGGAAAACAAGCCTATGGGCTTTCGTGATAGATTTGTTGGAATAAACTAAGAGAGAGGAAAAGACGGTGGAAAAAGCACACAGTTCCAGCCTGGCCAGTCATACCTGCAGCCCTGTGCTAGCTCATCCCTAGCAGTTAGGAGCCTGAGGCAGGCTTTTTGTCCTTTTGTCCTTCAAAGACACCATTAAGAAAGTGAACGGAGAAGCCAGATATGGTAGCTCATCCCTAGCAGTTAGGAGCCTGAGGCAGGAGCATGACAGATGCAGTGCTAGCCTGGGAGACACAGTAAAATCTTGTCTCAAAAACAAAAAGTTAATCCTCAGAAGGGATGCACTTGAAGCAACATGTGGAACACCGTTGTCAAGGTTGGCTTGACATCAAACAACCAATGACTGGGTGTACTGTGTTCATACAGGAGATAATCTCCATGATTATCTCAGAAAGCAGGCATGGGCAGATTTAACCTTTATTCCTTATTAAGAACTGAGCAGTCTAGGATATAAAGAAAAATTCCCTTAGTGTGATAAAGACTACCTACACTAATGTAAAACACTGAAGCTTTCCCCTAGCACTGGAAATCAAGCAAAGGAGTTTGGTCTCACTGCTATGTAACACTGCACTAGAGTTTGCAGCCTGTGTGGTAAGGCAGTGAAGGGGGCGGGGGGGGGGGATAAAAAGCATGTAGTTTGGAAAGGAAGATGACATGATCCAGTATATAGAAAACCCAAAGAAACACACGTATATTAGAACTAAGTACAAAAAAAAGGAACAGCCATGATAAAAATCTACAGATTAATATGTGAAAATCATATAAGAAAGAAATAATCCTAAGTGAAATTAAGAAGTCTGTGTTGTCCATAACAGCATCAAAAAGAATAAATACATAGAAATCAATTTAACCAAGAGGTGCAAGACTTCTATATGGAAAACCGAAATGATGCTGGGAGAATTTAAGAGTGTTTACATATATAGCAGGCATTCCATGTTCATGGACTAGAAAGTTCTGTCTTGTTTAGTTGGCAGTTTTCCTAAACTGATACGTTCAATACAATAACAAAATCTCAGCAGGCTTTGTTGGATACAAATGGACAACCTGATCCTAAAGTTTATATAGAAATATGAAGAGCTCTCCAATTTTGAAAAGACTAAATTTAGAAGATTTTTACTGCTCAATTTCAGATTTTATCATGAGGCCACACTGCTTTGGTTAGTGGTGTAGGGACAGGAATGTGCATCAGTGAACAGAGGTGATGCTTTGGAAAGGAACCTTTATATTCACGTCCACTGAATCTTCAACACACATACCAAGGAACATTAATGGTGAAAAGAGAGTGTTTTCAGTAAATGGCACTAGAAAAATCAAATATCCCTATTAAAAACATGAATTTAGACTCTTGCCTCATACCATACGAAAAAGTAGCTGGAAATGTTAAGTATAAAACTTGAGGGCAAAAAAAAGGGGGGGCTGGAGAGATGGCTCAGCAGTTAAGGCACTTGCCTCCAGTGCCTAAGTTCCCCCCCCCCCCCCCGGTTCAATTCCCCAGGACCCACATATGCCAGACCCACCAGGTGATGGCCCTGGTGCTATCTCTCTATCTCTATCTCTTTCTCTCCCTCTGTATCTCTCTGCTTGAAAAATGAATAAATAAAATATTAAAAAAAACTTGAGGGCTGGAGAAATGGCTCAGTGGTTAAGGCGCTTGCCCCCAAAACCTAACTACCCGAGTTCAGTTCCCTAGTATCCACGTAAAGCCAGATGAACAAAGTGGTGTTAATGTCTAGAATTCATTTGCAGGGACTAAAGGCCCTGACACAGCCATTCTCTCTCTGTCTTTGTCTCTCTCTGCTTGCAAAGAAATAAAAATAATAAAAATACTTGAAACTATGAAGGAAACATGAGAAGTTTTCATGGACTTGAGTGAAGAAAAGAGCTAGACTGGGAAGTTGGATTTTACTGAATCTTAAAACTTTTGTCCTTCAAAGACACCTTTAAGAAAGTGAAAAGAGGGCTGGAGAGATGGCTCAGCGATTAAGGCACTTGCCTCCAGTGCCTAAGGCCCCGGGTTCAATTCCCCAGTATCCATATAAGCCAGACCCACAAGGTGCTGGCTCTAGTACTCTCTCTCTCTCTCTCTCTCTCTCTCTCTCTCTCTTTCTCTCTCTCTTTCTCTCTCTCTCCACTTGAAAATGAATAAATAATTTTTTTTTAAAAAAAGAAAGTGAAAAGAGAAGCCAGGTATGGTGGCTCATCCCTAGAATCTAGGCACTGGCCAGACTGTCAGGACGGTTGCCATGAGTTGATACCAGTCAGGGCTCCATAGTGAGTCAGGCAAGCCTGCCATACAGTGAGATCCTGTCTCAAAACAAACAAAAAGCAGGCCTCTAGTTAGAAGGAAATATTTACAAACTATGTATTTCATCAAGGAGTTGTGTCCAGACTGTAAAAGGGCTCCTACAGCTCACTACAAGAAGGCAACTGAATTGAAATGGGTAAATAATTCCACTAGGTAGTTTGAGGTGGAGAAACTCATACCTTTATGGATTGCGAGCAAGACTGTACAACCACTTTTGGGAAGCAGTTTGGTAGTTTTTTAAAAAGTGGAGCATAAATTTACCACCTGACCTAGTAACTCCAGCCTTTAATGTCTACCCGAGAAAAACACACATATATCTAAACAAAGACTTGTGTGTGAACAATCGTGTTCATAGTAGCTAAAAACTGGGAATAACCCAAATGCTTACCACGTGGTGTATTGGCAAGCAGAATGTGACATGATCCATACAAAGGAATACTATTTGGGAATGAGAAGGGATGAAATACTGAACTACTGAGAATTCCATGCATGCCATAACATAAGAACCTAAAAACCTTCTATATGAAAGCCCAGACACGGGAGACCACATCGTGTATGACCCCTATGATATGACATTCCCAGAAAAGACAAATTACCCATATAGACGCACATCAGTGATTCCCATGATTACCAATCAGCAGAGGAGCTCTGTGTGCTGACAGAAATGTTCTAAGAACAGATTGTTATGTTTACAGAAAATTTTTAACTTTACTAAAACTACTCACAAGGAATGAATGTTAGGGTATATGAGTGAGCCTAAATAAAGCTGTTTTTAAAAAGTTTGTTTTCATCGTAAAGTCATTCGTGGTTGTGGAAATTTGGGTACACAATCATTTATTTGGGTCAGAAACCTTAAAGCCTCCGACAGAGTGTCACTGAGAACTGTGGATGTTTTGTGATTTAGACAAAGGGAGAATGCAGAGCGGCTGCCCCGTGTAGCTCTGAGCTGTCCGCAGCCCTTAGGCCTTGGGACTTGGGCTGTGCTCTGCTTTCTTGCCCTCTTACCTCTTCTTTCCCGTTTTCTAAGCTGTCGCTCTGTGACCTGCCTCAGCTTTTTGTGCCTGACCTCAATCCCTGTTGTTACTGCTCCACTCACTCCGGGGCCTCCTGCCTCCTCCTGCCAGCACCTTCTTTGGGTTATAGGAGCCCTCTCTTCTGCCATTTTTTTTATTTATTTGTTTTATTTTTTTTATTATTCATAATTAGATACACTTAATAAGGGAATAGTGTGTTGATGTCTCCAGTTCCCCTATTTCCCTCTTCCCTGTCCCAGGTTAGTTGGAAATCCTCCTCCGTGGCCAGTCTGGATCAGTCCATGGGGTTGGGGGTTGTGAACAGCCTAGGAGTCAACCTGGTTCCACCCCCCCTTTGCATGTTGTTACTGAGGGGGCAATGTCTCTGGATATTCTCCCCCACCATGACTCTTATAATCTTTCCGCCCCCTCTTCTGCTCAGTTCCCTGGGTCGTGGTGGTGAGAGTTAAAGCTGCTTTGTAGTTGAGGCCTTAGGTGGTCTATACTCAAGCTCTGGCACCACTGCCACAGAGTCTCCAAAGAGACACTGTCTCAAGCTTTTGTTTCTTTTGGAGGATGATGACTTTGGTTTCTGTCACATGACATGTGTGTTCCAGAGCTGATGTTCACTAGATAACTGAAGATCTGACATTAGAGCCACGGTGAGAAATTAGGGATAAATATGTAAATTTTGTTCCCACCTAAGAATAAGAAACAGGAGTGTTAGGAGATGCTGCCTGCTAAGGAGGTGAAGCGTGATCAGACCCAAGGAAGAATCCACTTGTCCCTAAAACACTACAAATAGTAAGTGTAGAAAGGTTTTACGTTTACCTTGGATACCCTAGCTTGATCATTGTAGTGAAAATTAGCTGCTTTTAAAGAAAAAGAGAGACAGTGGGCATGGGACATACCAGTATGGAGAAATCATTTATGTATCTAAAATTAAAAATCTTATAGAAAGCTAGTCTCTCAAAGCCACCGTCATGTAGAACACAAAGCCTGACCATGAAGCTGCCTCCCCCACTAGGTGGCAAAAGTTAGCTGCAGACAGCCAGACTCCTGTGCACGGCGTGTCCCCCTTCCTTGTTAGTTAGCATCACTTCAAGATTCAAACACCAGAGATTTGAAATCCAGCTCCATCTAATTCCTAAGCTCTTACAGTGAAGGAGGATTTAAGACACATCTTGAGTTGATCTTTTGTAGTAATAGGAATGTTTTGGGCCACTGAGTGTTTCTTTTACCAAAAATACCAAAGACAAAATGATTGAGATCGTTGGCAATTTGTTCCAAGAGTCCTTGTTACAGAAGATCCCTAAACTAAATTACTGCAAACTCTCATTTAGTTAAGTCACTGTATCTCTTAGTTAGCAGGGAATTCTCAGAAGCCCCTCACCAGCTAACCAGTCTTTTGGTGCTTTTATGAACATAAACCGTTTCTGGAAGTTTTATTAATTACCTGGGAATTAGAATAAATTTAACAAAGCCTGAGACAAATTAGTACTTTCAAAATGTGCTAGTCAAAAGTTTTCTTTATTAGTCATCAAATAATGCTTTTATTTTAATAATAACATTGGGAGCATTTTTCTTTTTTCTTTCTCTGTTTTTGTCCTTTGCATAAAGGCAGCAAGCAAACTATGACTTTCATTCTAATGGAAACTGCCTCCTTTGCAAAGGTTCCCAGGTCTGGACTGCTTCTCCTCGAAGTGCTGTCCTACAGAATACAAGCAGCTCAACAGTGAGAGGAACGTCTTCTCAAATCCCAGTCCACAGACATTTTCTGTTCCTTCCTTTGACTCACATGGCCAGATACTTGCATCACTTGAAGAGTTTTAATTAACTATCTTAATTTTAAAAGCGGTTAGCCATTTTTTATCTGTTCAACAAATATTTATTTAGTGTCCTTGAGTGCCAAAAAAGAAAAGAATTAAATTTTTAAAGGTACAATTGTTGATTTTTTCAAACAAGAGGCAAGGTGTTTGGGTGTTCTTTTGTTGTTTTTGAGAAATTTTCAAATTGTGACTCACTGTTTAGGTCTATGAAAAGAAACCCTATTTAATTAATTCTTTCAACCCAGCTCCTCAGTTTATATAGCTGATGGAACTGCTAACGGACTATCATCTGTCATCACAGGAAACGAGCCTTCCTATGACTTTTAAGCCTCATTGATTTGGGGGTCTTGAAATTTGGTCACTTGAGCAGAGTGATAAGGAATATATTCAACAAAACTTTGTTATAACAAAACTTTATTATGCTTTGTACCATGGATTCATTTATATTTTATGCCAAGTGATGCCTCCCACGTACACTTTGCTGTGTCCTCTGTCTTTTTTTGTAGTAAAAAAGAAGCTTATCCTTTGGGCCTATTGCTTAGTCCCTGGTGACTGTGGTTAAAAGTCTCCTCTCACATCTAATCAAAATTACAGTTGAGAGATTAATCATTGCTGTTTGAGTTTTTAAAGTTACTTTTAAAATGTAATTGTTTGCATGTGTATGTGATATGCATGTGTTACATGTGGGCACGTGTATATGGATGTGTGTGCTTGTACATGTGGAAGCCAGAGGTTAACATCCGGTGTCTACCTCAATCGCTCTGCACCTTACTTTTTGAGACAGGGCTAGCCAGCAAACCCCAGGATTGTCCTGTCTCGGTCTCCCCAGCACTGGGATGACAGCTGTACCCCGTCACATACAGCTTGAAACGGGTTCTGGGAATCTGAGCGTGCAGTTACCAACAGAGCCATTTCTGAAACTCCTCCGTTGTTTGAGTTTTCCAAGGAGTTTACAGGCGGTGACTACTCAAGAGTCATCCTGAGTAAAAGAGAACACGGGAGTTAGTTGATCCCGTGACTCTTCATTAATGTCTCCTGCATGTAAGGCAGTGTGACAGTATGTGAGTGTATGAACCTGATAGTGCGAAATAAAAAACAGATCTTGTCCTTAACAGATAATCACTGTGATTGGAAGAAAATCTGTAATGCAAATGAATGATAACTAGCCTATGACAGACACAAGCAAGACTCTTGAGGAATTTTAAAGAAGGAGCAGAAATAATTTTGGCAAGTGATTTGAAGAGAGAAGGTGCCTGGCACCGTGAGCTGTATCTCTCTGAGATCAGCATCGGTGTAGCTGGTCAGGCACTGGGGAGGGACAGGCTGCTCTGTGGGTGAAGGGTACTCTTGCTCTTTGCATGTGAGTGGACACAGGGGTCAGCACTTGAGGTGCAGCCCAGACATTGAAGTGTCTTGGATGGCAGCAGGACAGAGTATCTGAATTCTGTCCAGTGGTCAAGCTTGGCTGTGGGAACTGGCAAGTCTGCACAGCATCCTGGTACACAGCACCAGCAGCAGCCAAGCTGTATTAATCAGAGAGAAATAATAGAACAAATTAATTTGAGGATGTTTTTTTCTAGGTTTGTGGGGAATATAATAATGTCCTTTTCTTCAATTCTATTCCACTGGTCAGACTGTCTGTTTTTCTACCAATACCCTGCTGTTTTAGTTACTATGGCTTTGTAGTATGTTTTAAATTCAGGTATGGTGATACCTCCTGTGTAAGTTATTTTTTTTTGTTGCTCAGAATAGTTTTAGCTATTCAAGGTCTTTTACCCTTCCAAATAAATTTTGAGATTATTTTTTCTATGTCTGTGAAGAAGGAGGTTGGGATTTTTATTGGCATGGCGTTGAATCTGTAGATCACTTTTGGCAGGATAACCATTTTTACTATATTGATTCTCCCCATCCATGAGCATGGAATGTCTTTCCATCTTATCACATCCTCCTCTATTTCTTTCTTGAGTGTTTCAATATTTTCCTTATATATGTCTTTCACTACCTTGGTTAGTGACATTCCAAGGTATTTGATTTTCTTTGAGGTTATAGAGAATGGGATAGTTTCTTTGATGTCTTTTTCCGAATGTTTGTCTTCTGTATATAAAAGGCTACTGATTTTTGTGTGTTAATTTTGTATCCTGCCACTCTGCTGAAGGCATTGATCACCTTCAGGAGTTTACTGATACTGTTTTTTGGATCTGATATATATAGGATCATGTCATCTGCAAAGAGGAATAGTTTAATTTCATGGCCCCCCTCAGCAACAACACACTAGGGCCGACAGAACCGGGCTGACTCCTAGGCTATCCATGGTCTCCAGCCCTGAGGACTGATCCAGATGGCCCACAGAGGAGCATGTCCAGCTGAGTGGGGATGGGGAAGAGGGGCATTAGGGAACTGGGGATAACAACTCATTGTTTGCCCATTTAATCATGTAACTCATTATGGACAATTAAAAAAAAATAATGTCCTGTTGATAATCTTTGTATTAAGTGGATCAAATCACTTAACTTAAATTTTTTTCTTTATTGTTCAATGAAGGAAAGCCCCCACTATAATCTTGTGGGTATTCTGCCTCGGAACTACTAGCTATTAAAAAAAAGTTGCAACTTTTAAGAAAATGTGTTTTGGGTTAGGGAGATGCCTCACTAGTTGAGAGAGAGCTTGCCACTTTAGCACGAGGGCCTCTATGGCTAGACACCACCAAGTTCAACTTCCCAGAAACCATGTAAAAAGCGGGGTGTGGCCACTTGTAACCCCAGCCTGCAGCTGGGAGGTGGGGACTGAAGGCTGGGGCTCCCTGACTGACAGCAAATCTGGTTTGAGGGAGAGACCCTGTCTCAGGGAGCAATAAGAACAGGACACTCCACATTCTCCTCTGGCCTCCGCACGCATGCACGTGGGATGGCTCATCTACACACACACAAACAATAAAGGTGGTTTTCACAAATTAGGTAACTTAGATTCAGAGTCTTGTTCCTAAGTACCACTTCTGAACACACGCCTCCATGGGCCATTGTTCCTTTATGGAATAGTAGGTACTTTTCCAGTAGTAGCTATTCTTGGAGAAGAAACAGCAAATAATTTAAAATGTTTTAATCTATGTTTATATTTTGTTGATATTTGTGGGCCAAAAGGCAATGACATTGGATGTTGGTCAAGGAACAAATAATCTTATTAAATAAACTTGAAAATAATCGTTGAATTTTATCCTCCTAACCCCAGTAAACCCCAACACTATGAATTCTGTGGTAGGTAAAGGCAAGTATGTTAAACATCATCATAGGATGTGTGCATAAATAAGCTTTTACCTGTAGAAGTTTTTACCTGTAGAAGTTTTGAGTCCAGGAATCAGCTGATTTACACATGCTATGGAAGGAGTCATTGTGCAGAGACATGAAATGTATTTGTCTGCTTTCCCGATAAGGCATCTGGAGTGGGTTATAGCAAGTGTGTAACATGATAAAAAATGCAGTTGATTTTTAACATTTTAAGGCATTGTGTATAAACATGATTCTAAAGTCGATCGTACTCGGTCATTAACATCTTTGCAATTGCATTTAGCAGCATAATGTCTCATAAAATTTGGAGACCTAATATACTTTGTTCTTTGTCTTATTAAATGACACTTTAATGAGGATTCAATGCTTTTATTTTGGTAAGTATCCTACTGTGAGGGTCTCGGCAATTTTTTTAAGTAGGAAAGCTTGCACAAAAGAAGCGTTTTCTTATTCCAAATTGGTTACTTTGAAGTCTATGGCAGATTGCATCCGTCTCTGAATTAGTACTGCAGAAGGCATCTATTGTATATCATTAGTGAGGCATTAAATTGGTTATTTATGTTTTCAGACCCAAGCGTAGTAGAATCTTTTGTGTTTGCTTTTGAAGATTGCTGTTAAAATACAACATTTTGAAATGAGTAAAGTTGTCTTTTTGGTTTAGTTGATGCATCATTGGAGAATTTAAAGATTTGGTCCTGTCATCATCATCTTGTTTAGGAGGTTGTGAGAAAATTGTATAAATCACTTCCATTTTAAGAGAAAAAAAAATCACATTTTGTAGAATTGCTTTCTTTATATTCTCAGGTAATAAAATAATTAGAGAGCAAACAAATTGGCCAATAATTAATCTCAAGTTCTTACAAACATTTGAAAATAGTAAGATTACAATATTCTAGGTTGTTTTATTACATACTATAATATTGGTTTATTGTTAACACCAAATAGCTACTTCCAGAATTGAAAATATAACTAACTCATATGATAGAAATCTCATTTTCAAAATTTTTCTCTTTAAAGTTTTTGTACAAGTGATAAAAAAAATAGATGGCTACAATATCTTTTATTAGTCACTGGCAGAAAGGAGCATATTTTACTAAAGCTTTTTCATCAGATAATTGTTTCCTAACATTAGGAAGGGTGAAAAAAATTTTAGCAACTGAACATTCTGGGCTGAGTATCCATGTTAGCTGAATATGTATATTGGCAGAGAATGGACCTCATGAGTCGTTTGTTTTTAAACACATTTTGGGGTTGGAGAGATGGGTCAGGAGCTTGCCTGCAAAACCCAAGGACCTGAGTTTGATTCCCCAGTACGCACATAAAGCCAGATGCACAAAGTGTCACATGCATCTGGAATTTATTTGCAGGGACTGGAGGCCCTGGCATACCCATTCTCTCTATCTCTGTCTCTCTGTCTATCACTCTCTGCTACAAATATATATATAAATTACATTTTGTAACACACACACACACACACACTGTATAGAGGATTCTTGTGGTGAGCTCACCTCTGAATTCCCTAGGAAATAAAGGCTAGCTAAGATACAGGCTCAGAGCTTCTGCCAGAGAGCAGACCATGCACAGGTCTCTTGACTTTCTGTACTGCTCGTCTTACACAGAGGCATTTCGCTTCTAGCCGTAGTTATTCCCTACCCTGTGCTCCACAGCCCAACTCCTAGGGAATTCTTTCTTCTTCTGGGACTTGGTTTCCCAGCCGCTTTCTTCGCCCTTGGTCTGCTTCTTCAAGGGCTGCTTTCCTCTTTCCAGCAGTATTAACTCCCACCTACCCACTATGCCTTCTTTTCCTGGACTCAAGAGTGTTTCTCCTTTTCTTCAGTTGCCAGACTTTCCCCAGGTCCTCACCTCTTGCTCACTAGTTGATGGCAGGTGGATCCAGTGTGATCTTCAGCCCCTTCACCGTGACTGTCCTGGCCACAGGTACCAGTGTCCACGGACCTCAGCATAGAAAGCCCCACACTGCCTCATCCTTTGGATTGTTTTGTAGGTGTGCTTCTCTCAGGTCTTGTGACCTGTTGCTTGGCTCTTTGTTTTCTGCTGACCCCTTAAATGCTGCTGCACCTAAGATTGTGTCCTGCTATTTTAGTTCATTTTGGGTCTTAACCACTTTCGTCTTCATGTAATGTCTTACTCATTGTATTTTGAGGCATCCCCAACCCCATATTTGCTTTTTATTGAATTTTTCTTTGCATGTGTGTGGTCATGGTTGTGTATGTTGAAGATTGCTGTTATAATACAATTTTGTATGTGTAGGTGGGTGTGTACATGCATATGGAGACCAGAGGACAAACTCGGATGTCTTTCCTCTCGGGCACCTTCCACTTTTTTTGAGACAGAGTCACTCATTGGCCTGGAGTTTACCACTTAAGCTAGACTAGCTTGGCCAGCACGCTCCAAGTATTCTCATGGCTCTGTCTTCCCAGTGCTAGGATTTCCACCTTAGGCATAACTCAGGTCCTCGTGTCCATAAGGCAAGCATATTGCTGACTACCTCCCCAGCCCCCAACCTCACATTTATATAGGTATCAGATCTGTTTCTTTTGAAAGGGGAAAAAATGACCTCACATCAATGTACATCTTCTGGCAGGTCCAAAATCTATAGTGCAGATCTGTGTCTGGAAACAGGTGGATGATAGCGCAGCCTTAAATATGAAGTCTGCTGTGTGGGCCAGGTGGGTGGAAATCTGGGCAGGATTTTTGTTATCACAGGCTTTCAGCAGAATTCCTTCCTCCTCAGGAACCCCTAGCTTTTCCTCTAAAGCCTCTGAGTGCTGGAATGAAGCCCCTCACATTATGGAGGCTAATCTGATTTACCTCTAGCCACAGAAACCCCAGACTTGTGTTTAACCAAGTCTAGCCACTGCAGCACAGCCAAGTTGATATGTAAAATTAGCTGCCACTCTTCCTCACCAGCTACAGGCTTAGAGTTCATGAGCGAATGGGAAAACATTCAGGTGGCTCTTCTACTTACAGGAGAGGTTTCCTTGGGCAAGTTTCTTAGTCT
>PVHP010000587.1:37500-137884 GCA_004024765.1 Zapus hudsonius
GTTTTTAACAATTCCTTGATTGACTTTGTTCCAGATTCTAACTAACTGAGGCTAAAATTGTGTTTGAAAACCAGTAATTTTAAAATATAACCTAGCTAGGTTTTTTTTTTTTCCGGGGGGGAAGGGTAGGGGGAAAAAAACAGCAAAAGTATACATTTTTTAAATGTAGCTAGCCCTCTTAAATGACCGTTTTCCAGCTCTGCATGCTGTGCTTTTCTCTGTAATGCCAGAGCCGGGGCTCTGATTTTTTTTTTCCCCCTGCAAGTACACATAAATGTGAGGGGCTGGACTGTGTGCCTGTCTGAGTCACCTGTTGAGAAAATAGGCAACTATTGACAAGTCTGCTTCATGGCTGAGTGACTGTCCTGCCAGCCTTCACATGATCCCCACCGAGCCACATCTTTGACCGCCTGCTAAACAAGGTCTGTTTGAAGTTTCTTTTTAACATTTCCAAAACGATAATTCAGCAGGATGTCTCCTCTGGGGTTCTCCGTGTCACCAAATCAGCAGCTGTTGAAATCCATTCACTCCAGCATGAAATGTTTTCCTAAGTGCTTTTTTTATTTGTGACAACAGCAAAGCAAATAGAAGTAAAGTTCCACCTCATTCAACATTTGCATGCGGCAAAGCTGCTCCTGGTGGCGGTTCCCAGGTTCCCATTCGTGGGGTCTGTCGCCATCAAGCACTTTCACTAGAGAAGATTGGAAAGCAGCCTTGCCTACAAAACGTACTAGACCATGGAATTCTTTTGAAAATAATTGGCTTAAACATTTATACTTTGAGTAAGCAAGAACTTATACCCTACTGTAAAGCAGAAGTATTTTTCTTATGAAGCCCTGGGGTTTATGATTTTTGTGTTTAGAATGTTTTTATCTCTAGATGAGATTGTTAATTCTCCATAGTATTATATAGTCTGTAAATTTCCCACTTTAAAAGAAAACACTCTCAAGGAAATAATTTAACAGCATAGAGGATTGTAGAATCCTCGTGGCTAGCAAAATCCGGTGATCCAGATAAGGCCAGGGTCTGAGGTTCTACTGACCTGCTTGAATGAAGCTGGATCCTTTCTTTATTCGTTGTGAGGAAAAGCCATAGATCTTTGCAGAGTTCACATGAGAACTGCTACATTTTCTCAACATGGCTGAGCTGTCCGGATCTCTGTTTATTTAGGTTTTAAAAGACTTAAGTGTAGTTTTATAGGCTCATTAGCTTGCTTCATTTTTTGAGATGCTTTTCACCACCATATTATCAAATTTCATTACATGCAAAGAATTATCAGATCAACCCATTATACAGCCTAGCAGCATGAAGTCTTTTCCATGTAGAGGGGGATACTGGGTAAATCAGGCTCTCGGGTTTCAGTGGGAGGCAGAGGGTTGCACCGGGTCCATTTGTCAAGTTGATGGCACAGCAGTGAGGTTACATCAGCCTGTCTTTGAACAGAAGTGAAATCTTATGCGAAGCTCCCCTTGCTGTCATTTACACCAACATCCATCTCTTAAAGCCAGGCCTCAGAAAAACAAAGTGACGGCACAATATAATCAGTCACTCAAGCTGTCTGTCATCTGTTTTCTTAAGGAAATGACTTTTAAGTTACTGGAACAGAGAACTGTAGAAAATTAACAAAGGTTGTGGTAGTAAAAGGAGGTGGAATTGTTTTAAACTTGCAGATGTCTTTTTTTGAGAAGATTTCACATGCAGAATGCCAAAAAGGATTCCCCCCCTCTTCATAATGAATCACATGAATTTATTTCTTCTTGAACAATAGACCTACTGCTGTTAACAACTGGAGTCTTCTTTGCTTAATGTGAGCACATGTTAATGCTCCAAAAACCTTTCTATAAAACCTAGTCTATAAAACCTCCAGGCTCAGTAGGTGCTCTGACAGTCAATTCACCGTCTTTTGATTCAGAACTCTCTGAATTTCAGTTATGTAATGGCAAATCGTGCATCCAGTGATCTACTTGAGGGTAAATGGTACTTTTAGTGTAAATTATCGAGATTTAATTACTTAATATTACACTTAGACGATTCCTTTAAAATCCAAACTACTTTGCCCATGATGGCTGGTGATCAGATTTGCGGATTTGATTTCCCTAAACCTGTTTTATGGGTTGAAACACTCAGGTCATTTGCACCCTGTCTCATTAATCAAGAAGTAGTTAAACTCAGATTGTTAAACCAGGAGAGATTAGCTGACAGTGGGGTACATTAGATGAAGACCTCCTTCGCGTGTACTTAACTGCTAGCCATCCCATTTGTGTGGTTTTTATAGTAAACTGCATTGAGGGTGGGTTTTAGAAGAAACAAAAAGAGGAAACTAATGCATGTAGTATATATATTTCATAATTTTCACTTGGTCTTTCAGTGATTAATATTGAAAGCCTCTCAAAAAGGAAATAATGGGTCAGCATGCTTAACTGTAAAGGAAGTCTCCTTTTGGTTTGTTTTGTGGGCATGCTTAATTATACTGTTGGGTTTTTTAAAGAGTGAACTTGAAAAATCAGAACCTTCTACTGAAATTCCTGCTCCCAGCAACATATTCGGTATTTTCTCTAAAAACTGTTCAAGAAAGTCTCTTGAGGAGCTGATAGACAAAATTGGCCCAGAATTCACAGGGTCTGGAGAAGACAAACTTGTATTTCTTAAGGAAAGAACTAAACTAGTACTCAGTTTAATAATAACTCAATGTATTTTATAAAACACTGCTGTTACTAACACTTTGGCTGCCCACAATGAGTTAGTATGAATTAATTATATGGTAAGGAAACTGTGTTGTTTCTTTCCCTTTTGAAACTTACATGAACATTTGGAATTGGTGAACTTCTGAGAGACCCAGGAGATCAATCTTGATTAGTTTATTTTTCTTAGAAGCGATTTTGATAGCCTGGTATAAGCTTTTTCCACCCCCTTCTTTTAAAGGATTCCTTATTTCCTCTGTTGAGGGATGAAATATTATTAAAAGCAGCCCACCAATGAAATAGTGAAAAAGAGTTTAACTGAATCTTTCATGGTTGACAATGAGAACTTAGATTCAAAAGACTTATCTTTAATTGCCTTTTTCCTCATATTTCTTCCCAATTTAACCTCGAGGTGATTTTTAAAGTTATAGCTTAATTGGATGGTCATTTTACCTTTGATTTGGAGCAGCTTTTTTTCCTTTATTACAACTTATTTCCTTGAGGCAGCTGAGACCTAAATGTGGGATCAAAGGCTACAAAGGTTAATTTATGATAAATGGAGTTTTTCTTTTTATTTTTTAAAAAGTATTTTTATTTATATGCAAGCAAAGAGATAGATAATGTAGTTTTCTAAACAGGAAACTCAAATCCATTTTTTTGCTTTTGAATATTTGCAATTAGATATAGTGTTAAAAGTCCTATATAAATATCAATACATTTATATTATTTTTAAATTTTAGTCTCATCATTTTATTTGGAAATTAAAATTATATTTAAAAAATTAAGGCTTTTTGAAAGATTATTCTATGGAAGTCTACACTTACAATGTTCCATTTTGCCAAGAGACAAAAAATGTTTTTAATAAATTTTCATTGTTTCATATATATTGAGTACAAATTGTATGCTATAAAATTGAAGTTAATTGGCTTGGGTTAAATATTTGACCCCCCAAAATGTGCTTGTTAATGGTAAACTAATTTTTTTCAAACAAATCAAGTAGGAAAATTTCTTCATAATCATTTAACATAGACTATTAGTGCTGTGTGTGTGTGCATGTGTGCCTGTGTGTGTTCGTGTGTGTGTGTGTGTGTGTGTGTGTGTGTGTGTGTGTGTGCATGCACAGGTGCCTTGTGTGGAGGTCAGAGGACAACTTTGAGGTGTCTGTGCTCCATCTTCTTTGAGTCGGGCTCTCCTGCCCCTGCACAGAAGCTGCCAAGCTGCAAACGAAAGTGAGCCTCACTAGCTGGCAGGCTTTAGACTCTCCCATTGCTGTAGGTGCGTTGGGATCACAGACGCATGCTCTGCTTCGCATCCAGCTTTATGTAGTTGCTGGGGATTTGAACCTCACTGGCAAGCCTTGCAAGCAAGCACTAGGAACCACTGAGCAATCTTCCCATCTCCAATTGATTCTTGTGTTATAGGTAATACATAATGAACTTTACATTCTACTTTTAAAAAATTGTATATGCTGGGAGTGGTGGCACATATATTCAATCCCAGCACTTGGGAGGTAGGGGAAATCACCATGATTTCAAGGCCACCCTGAAACTACATAGTGAATTCCAGGTCAGCCTGGGCTAGAGAGAGGTCCTACCTCAAAAAATATATTTTTTATATGGATATAGATAGATAGATTTTATTTATTTGCAAGCAGGCAGACAGAGAGACAGAGGGAGAGAGAGAATGGGCATGTCCATTCTTCAGCCACTGCAAAGGAATTCCAGATGGGTCCTGGAGAATTGAACCCGAGTCATCAGGCAAGCACCTTAACCACTGAGACATGGCTCCAGCCCTATGTTCTTCTTTTTAAGAAGAGTTTAACCTCTCATGGATCCCAAATTGCAGTTTTCTTTTGCAATACCAAATGCTAATATGTATCAAGCTAATTTGTCCAGGAATTACACCATTGTTCAGCATTGGTAATAAAGTCACATATTGCCTTGAACAGATACGTATAAAGCTCTTAAGATCTGCCAAGATGCCTTATACAGGCAATTTACAAGAAAAATGTTCCTTTGTAAATTGCAGAGTGCAGCAGGACCCAGCAAGAGCTGGACACTGAGCAAACAAATCAGAAGCCCTCTTGCCACTCCCTTTATCAAACGAAACACTGCTGGGTGTTCATGTGAAGAACAAGAAAGAAGCCATTCTTCAGCAGAAGAATGCTGTGTTTGGGAGCCTCTTCCATTACAGAAAATTCACAAATAGTTTCTTCATTTCTAGTGACTGGCGGAGATTTTCAGTGTGGAGGAGACGCTTGCTTCTCTTCTATACCTTTCAGGGTTCATTTACTAGACTTCACTCCAACCACTCACCAGAGTTCATTACACATCCTAAGTCCTAAGGTCCTTCCCAAAAGTAATTTCTGCAGGATTCTTTCAAAAGAAGGTTCTTTGCATTACTTCCACATTGGCTGGCAGAGTCCAGGCAGCAATGGGCATGCAGGTTCTCAGGCCATGGTACCATGAAAACCCATCCTACCTGAACGATGCCAGTCATTAGGGAAGAGCTCATTGCCTTTGCCACCACGCCCTATAAGAAAGGGAGAATCTCACATTTTAGGTACAGCTCTCTGTGGCCATTGTTAAAGTGTTTCTTGTGTTTCCACCTTAAAAACAGCCTCTTTATTTGATTTTTTTTGCAGTGCCTGAGCTTGACCCCCCGAGTTTTACCCATGCTAAGCTTGTTCTCTATCACTGAGTTTACACCCTCAGCCCAGCACAACTCTTTCAAAAGGAAAACTGACAGCGCCAGAATTTTTCAAAACTAGATACCAAGTTTGATGCAATAGATGCTTTATATATAAATCACTAGTTGATAATATGCAAAGCCCGTCTGTACTACACAGTAAGCTTGTGCCATCTCCTTGCATCTAAAATCTGTTTATATATTTCTACTTATGTGTTATTTTGAGTAGTGAAGAGAAGGAAGGAAGGAAGGAAGGAGGGAGGGATGCCACTGAATTACTGGAAGAATCATCACACATTCGTTTTCACTAAGAAATATACTAATAGAAAAATTAAAAATGTTCATATTTGCCATTAACGAGTCAGTTTCTTTATGTTTTTGTTATTAACAAAGGTTAGAGCGTTCGCTTGGGCGGGCCCTGGAGATGATGTAGGGAGACAGCATGGTTCTTGTGTTTGTTGAGTTCACACGATCTGTGAGAAGAAAGTATTGTGCTGTGTGGATAATTGGCAGTTTGGGGTAGTAACGTGTAGAAAGCAGCCTGGCCTCTGTTATTTTCCTCCCCTCTGTCTAGACTCCTTAGGAACAGAAGCCAAGGTCCTGGGCAGTGCACCCGGAACTTCCTGGCAGCCCCTTCTCTTGTCCCCCCCACCCCAAAGTCTTTGGCTGTGGCCAAACCACCTCATTTTCTCTGAGCTGTCTGGACTGCTTATTTTGTTTAGTTTTTTCTCATTCTGGGAGGCCCTCTCCCTGTCTTTGCCTATCACTGACGTATTGGTTTCTGCAATCCCATTGTGGAAGCTGCCTTTTCTCCACAGGCTGCGTTTCAGTTCTCTTGCTGGTTCACATCTTTCCTTGCCTTTGCACTTGGCTCAGTCCACTTGGTAACTGGACTGTAAACTCCTGCAGGGCAGAGTGTCATCTTTTGGTTGCTGTTGTTTTGGGGATGCCATCTAGCTGTGTAACCCAGGGTGCTCCTGAATTCAACATCATCTTGCCTCAGCGTCCCAAGTGCTGTAATCAAAGGTGTGAACCACCAAACCCAGCTTAGCATGTCATCTTTAACTGATAGAATTAGGCCTGTCCAAGAACTGAACTCACTTTTGAGTTATCGATTTTAGAACAAATGATTTTCTTTAAAACTATGGGAATAAAGTTCTTGAAAAGTATTGGAATCCCAGCACTGGAGAGGCTGTGGCCAGCACAGGCTTCCTAGGGGATACCAGGCCACCAGCCAGGATGACATGGCCAGACCTTGTGTCAAACCACACATATAAGAAGATCAACAAAACAACATTTCAAACAGGGTGGATCATTCTGATTGCTGGGGCCGTGGACGTATGGTGGGATGCTTACTGCTGCACCACTGTGTTGTCTGTGAGATAAAATATGTGTATCCAAATTTGAGGAAACATGACCAACTCATCAGTGAGGTATGGAAAAAGTGAATTCCTTACGGCTGGCTATTGTCTTTTTATTTGTTGTTAGTTTGGAACCCAGGGCCTTGTGCTTGCTAGGCAAGTGCTTTACACAGAACTAAATCCTCAGCCCCCACTCCCTTTTTAATTAAGGAAACGTCATAAATAATTTAAGCTAACCTCCAGTGTCCAAATTTAAAGTTTGAAGTTGCCATCAAGAAGTGCATAAAGGCTGGAGAGATGGCTCAGTGGTTAAGGCGCTTGCCTACAAAGCCAGGACTGGAGTTTGATTCCCCAGGATCCACATAAAGCCAGATGCACAGAGTGGTGCATGCATCTGGAGTTCGTTTGCAGTGGCTGGAGACCCTGACATGCCCATTCTCTCTGTGTTTGTCTCTCTTTTCTCTCTCTCTCTCTCTCTCTCTCTTTCTCTCTCTCTCTCTCTCTCTCTGCTTACAAATAAATAAATAAAACTATTGAAAAAAAAATAAAAAGAAGTGAGTGAGGTGGGTGTGGTGGTGCACTCCTTTAATCCCAGCTCTTGTGAGGCAAAGGTAGGAGGGTCACTGTGAGGTTGAGGCCATCTTGAGACTACCTAGTGAATTCCAGGTCTTTCTGAACTGGAGCAAGACCCTACCTCAGAACAGGAAAAGAAAATGAGGACGCCAGTAACAGAAAAAGGAAGCATAGGCTGGTGGTTTCTTAGCACACGCAGGAGCCTGTAAGAAGTAAGTGGATTTGGTAGGACATTAGTCCTCACTATATTTGAATTCATATGTTAAAAAGGCATTCACTGCTGCATCGGGTGGCTCGTGCCTGTAAGCCCAGCAGTTGGAGGGCTAAGGTAGGAGAATTTTGTAGAGTTCAAGTCCAGCCTAGGTCATGTATAGCAAGACCCTGTTTCAATAAATAAATAGATAATTTTTAAAGATTTATTTATTTGCGAGCAGTGAGAGAGCAGAGGGGGGAGAGAGAGAGAGAGAGAGAGAATGGGTGCTCCAAGGCTTCTAGTCACTGCAAATGAACAGCAGACTCACGTGCCCCATTATGCATCTGGCTTTATGTGGGAACTGGGGAATGGAACCCAGGTTATTATTGGGCCTTGCAGGCTAGTGCCTTAACCACTGAGCAATCTCTCCAGCCCAAATAGATAAATTTTTAAAAGCCATTCATTAACTAGGTTCTACTCTGAAAGATTTCTAGGGCTGTGTTTTTATTTTAGAATGTTTTAAAGAATAAGACTACCCAAATCCATCCAGCTGGCCTCAGAACCAACACTTGTCTTTGACCATTTCAAGGATGTCGTTTAATGTGACTAATTTCCCATTCTACAGCAATTCTAGAAGCATCTTTAGAACAATGGCTTCTTCCATACTGCAATTAGAAAAATTTTAAAATTATTTTTATAGCTTGCTGGCTTCTAAAATCTTCCTATAAAGTCTTACTAGTACTTGAAGGGACCTACCGATAGGAACTTGGAGTGTTCATGAGCCCATTGCCTCTGTGTGAAATGTCACTGTCTACCTCATTGCTGACACTAGACGTGAACACTGGATCATGCTTGACAGAAACTATCTCTGGGCTTGACTATGTTTTTAATTCACCTCATGAAAATGCTTCTCTTGCCAACAGTGTGGCTGAAAGAAACTCTTTACCACTTGAAAGAAAGGAGCTAACGACTCTGTAAACAGCACTGAAGTCAGAAGGTGATAGCAAATACAGCACAGTGAGATGCATGGGATCAGCCTCAGACTGTCCAGCATGTCAGTCACACCTCCTGCACATACCTGGCCTGGAGCCTGATGGAATTCCTCCTCGTTACCCCAGCCATGGCTTACTTCCTCTGATTTTCCAATTGGCTCCTCCTTGCGCCAACTTCCAGAAGCATTTTCTTACCTAAGCAACACTGTAATGTTCTAACATATGCTGACAGTTCATTTATATAGCCCTTCTTGTTCCAAATGTTTTTATGCTCAATTACTGAAATTTAATCACCAGAAGACACTGAGTTTTCTCTAGTGCCTGTAGCTTGGCTTTAATATTAACAAGTACATGACTGAACTAGAAGGTTTAAAAGGTTTAAAAATTCATTATCAGAAAATTCATTAAGCTTTGAACTGATCATGTTTGGAAACATAGATAAGAGCTATGTAGATGACCACATATCAATCACATATCTGAAGAAGAGTTGATTTGAGCTTGTTAACAAACCAAGTCAGTGATTGCTCACAGCTCTCTGGACAGTGCGTGAGGCTTTAGTTTGGTTTTCCTGACTTCGTGCAGTCCTTCTCGATGTGCTTTTGCTTGGTTTCACAGCCTGCTCTTTCCTTAATGTTCTGTTGTCAAAATCTTTCCAAGTACTTCTGCATCTGTCACCAGCATTGCTCTGTAACTCCATCTTTATGGATAGTAGAAAAAGAGACCAGACAAGAAAGTTCAGCCACTCCCCAAACACGCTTCTCGTTTGAGACTTCCACATTCTTTTACTGACCACCAATTACTCTGTGTATGGGGTTTAAACAAATTTCTTGTGTAAGTTATAAAGCAAATATTAAATATTATCTTTGGTTCTGATACAAGGAAACTTTATGAGGTACAGGAACTCTGTTTATGATTCTTTGTAGAGAAAAACACCTATCAAGCCAACTCATTTAGCTAAATAGCACTCATACTTTATACCTGAGCCTTGATGCCATTATACAATAGTGGGTCCAAATTTCTTAATTTTTTAATCCTGCAAATGAAGTTGTTTTATTTTTGCATGGGTCTAGTCGGTTCATAAACTAAAAATGAAGTATCATAACCCCTAATTATTTCTATGTAATAAAATTCCTCTGTCACAAGAAGGGATTCTTGATTTTTCTGACTGGAAAAATAAAATGTTAGTAGAGTGTGTACTGTATGACCCAAATGAAGGATTCCTATTAAAAATAAAACTTCCAAGGGGCCGAAGATACAGATCAGAGGTAGAGTAGTTGTCTAACATGCTCAAAGCCTTGGGTTCAGTCCCAAGCTGAATGAGTGAACGAATGAATGAATGAGTGAATGGTGAGGGACTTTTGGTGCAGCTTAGTGGTTGAGCACTTGCCCATCATGCATGAGGCCCTAGGTTTTATTCCACAAACAGTGAGATACCATAAAAAGCCCTTTGAGTCCATATTAAATGAAAGACACTTTATGGCAGTGACTTTGGTTACCTGTAGCAGGAGGGGTGTCCTTGGCATCAGGTGTTAGTGGCTGAGTAAGTTTTCATGCTGCCAGTTTACAGCATCAAGGGAAAAACTTTCTTCTCCCTCACAGTTCTTGTCATTCCTACAAATATGTCATATGTGCTGAAATGATCATGTTTGCTGCTAGATGTCTGTTCAGTTTTAACTAAAAAAGAGATCGTAAGCCTCTTTCCATTCTTCATTTTTAGTAATTTTTAAAAAAAATTTATAACCAATAGCCATGTAAGTTGGGGGAATTCTGTAGGATTTGGGGTCAAGGCATTCATCTGCTGCCCATACACAGGCTCCCGGAAGAGTCTGCAAGGTGTGTGATGCCCACCCATGGGGGGATAGCTGGGATTTGGTGAGAAGATAGTCTGTGTAAGGAGCCATGTGCATCCCCACCCCCGAGAGTTGCTTAACACACCAAAGAGACCAATGATAGCAAAAACAGCCCTTCAGCCTAAAATTACCTTTGAATAAAAGGCAAAGGATCCCTCCTGCCGGGGATAGTGCTCCAGAGGTCCTCAGAGTAAGGGCACCTAGAAGCCTTCTCCATGGTGGCCTGCCTACTGCACTAGACCTGGGGGAAAACAAAGGTTCCACCCAAAGAGTTGTTCTAAGGGGAGGGAATTTTGGACTCAGACCCAACTCTGACTCATCCCAAGACTCACTAGTCACATGCAGTGAAAATTCTTTATAATGTTTCCACAGGCAGGATGTCCTACTTTAAAAGAATCACAGCTGAAAATTCAAGGCATTGACTATGACCCTATATTCCTGAAATACAGCTCTATTTTAAATGAATTTTGCATGCCAGTTGCTGAACCTGTGGTTACACTTTAATCAGGAGAATTAGTGTATAACTAACACAAAAATTAGCCTTTGCTTGGGATGGCAGTCTATAAACATAGCACTGCAAAAATACCTTTCTCACTAGAGAAAGTTTGGTTTTTGGTTCATTCTCCAAGGAACGATACTTTGGCTTATTTTGAGCCAGATACTTATTCTAGAATCAGGAGTTGCATCCATCCTCCAAAGTCCCAGGTGTGTTTGTGGAATTCTGGGGTTCAGTTAGTTTGGGGGGAAATTTGCATTTCTAACAAATTCCCAAGTGATAGAGAGACTGTTCGTCCAGGGAAGCATACTGCATGACCCTCCCTATAGGTCATTTAGGCAACTATTCATAACTTGCTTGACAAGTGGTGGGGATTGAACCCAGGCCTCATGTATACCAAACAAGTGTTCTACCACTGAGCTACCTCTCCAATTCCCACTCATAACCTTTTAATACATCAGTGTTACAATTCTTGTCAGATTTTTTCATAGAAATGATTATCTTTTCTATATATATAGCCATTATTTGCACTCAAAGATATTCATTAAAAAGTAAAAAAGAAAGCTGAATTGTTAATAAGAGTAGATTTTGGAGCAAAGAACATTATCAGAGATAAAGAAAATGATCTTATAGTAAGAAAGGGACCCATTTATCAAGAGTGCACAGTCTTAAATGTGGAGATGGATTGTGACCGTGTTTAAGGCCTCTAAGTTATACACCAAAAATGGTTAAAATGACAAATTTTATGTTATGGATATTCCACCACAAGAAAAACTAAAGCAGAAAATTGTGAAAAGCCCACACCTCACCACAGGCCTATGGGATCCGGGTTCCTGGTTCACACCACAGGCCTGACTACAGCCCACACACTGTGAGACATCTGGTTCTCAGAGGCCCCCCACTTCTTCAGCAGAGACTCCTGCAGGTCCCCAGGAGCCTGAGCTGGGCTGGCTCTCCTCTCATCAATGGCACTACCACTCTTTCCTTCGACCTCCAGCTCATGTTTGCTATACAGCCTTCAAAATGTTAGCACAAAATGCAAGGCTCCAGCTTTTAGGAAGAGAGTAGAAAGCACTTAGCCAGGGGGGGTTCTTGGAACTTGCAAAGTATAACTAGTGCTTAACGTGGGAAGTGGGTGGTGGATGCCCAGACACTTGGTGCGTGTGTGTGTGTTAAATAAGACTGTTGGCATGCATTCTTTGGTGTGTAGTAATCTGAGCTTAATTTGATTATTAAGTGATACGAAGTCAGTGCAGTAGCAGCATGTCTGGCCTCCTAAATGCATGAGAGCCTGTGGGAGCCTCCTGCTCTGAGCGTGTGAGTGTAAGGCTTTGGACTGCGCTGGAAATGGCTGGCTGCTCTGCTTTCTTCCTGTTGAACCACATTGCTCAGCCTCCCGTTGCTGGCCGACACTTCCAGTGTGGTTCCCACAGATTTTCTGTTGATTTGGTAACAAAGACTGCTGAAAGCAAACCGGTTATATTTGAGTTTGTGATTACAGCCTCTCCTAGGCATTTCCTATAATGAGCTGCAGATGCCTTCAAATTGATCTCCTCTATATAGCCATCCCACAGCTATATATCAGTCCGACATGTTTAAAATTTGGAAGTTTTAAAAGCATAGAGTGGGCTCGCCTTTCTCCATACATTTATGCCCACTGTATCTTCAAATAATAATACTCTCTTTTCTATCATAGAATTTTTTGGGACATCACCAAACCGCCTCCATAAGATCATGTCTACCTGATTGAAACTATCTTACTAATCTGTGTCTACCATCAGGTCCTGAGCTCCCTGAGCAATGGCCATGCCTTGTTCCTTATCGTTATCTCTTCATTGACTATTGTTAGCTCTTCCCTGGATAATAAAAATATTGTACTTCGAGCAGAGGGAACATGAACAGAATTGCAGAGGCATAAAGAAGCCATGTTCACAGAGTGAGACTGTCCCAGCACAGCAGAGCACCAAGGACATCGGGGCAGGGGAGCCATGGGACCCCAGGGCAGAGGAGGTTGGGACAAGCTGTATTCATTCTTAACTGCCACTTTCAGATATTTGAACTCTGTTCCATGGATGGTTGGGGATAATGGAAGATTTTTGAAAGACGTGTCATGTTGGATTTGTGTTTTAGAAAACTAAAGCTTCAGCATTGATGAGTGAGTTAAATGAAATGGAGGAGGGAGCGTTCAGAGATGGAAACTAGTTAGAAGGCAGCCGTGCTAGAAGCAAGGACTTGGTGACCCAGCGGTGCTTCTTTCTTTCTGAAGTCACATGTCCTTATGTTGACAGAACCTTTCACGTAGGACATTTTATTCTAAGCATGCACAATAAAGTGTTTTCTCTTTTGTTGCTTGTTTGCTCTTGTGAGACAAGGTCTCATGTAGCCCTAACTAGCCTGGAACTTGCTATGCATCTGAGGATGGCCTTGAACTCCTGATCTTCCTGTCTCTGCCTTCTGAATTCTGGGATTGTAAGTGTGTACCACCATGCGTGTTTTTTTTAGGGCTACATGCAAACATAGTACTAGTCTACCCTGATTAGAAGAAATCTTGCTTATACATTTGAAACTTGACATTGATTATGAATTTGAACATTCTTAAGACCCATTTCTGTTGCATTACAATGTCTGTATCAAGCACTCATTTTCACCTAACTTAAGCAGGAGCATGGCGCTGAGTGGACAGCTGCAGAAACCACATCCTCAAGCTGAGAAATGGGAGGCTTCCTGGAAAGCTCCCTGCTCTGGCCCTCAGCTTAACTTGCTGAAGAACTGTCCTTATAGATTGGCCAGAAATAAGCAGCATCAGGCTAGAGAGCTGGCTCAGTGGTTAAGTGTGTTTCCTGCACTTGCATGAGGGCCTGAAGAGGCCTGAGACTGCCCAAGTTCAAATCTCTAGACCCCACTACATAAGATAGCTGGGTGTGACCACATGCACCTGTAACCCTAGCTCCCAGGGGAGCCGAGAATCGTCATAGCCCTACTAGCTCTGGAATCAGTAAGAAGAAACTGAGGCTCAAAAGAGCGATGGAGCAGGACACCTTAAATTCCACTCTTGTCACCACAGGCAAGTGACCCCCACCCCCACCGCAAGTGAGTGAGCATATGGAGCAAGCACCTCAAGGACACATACATGTGCATACACCACATGCACACACACAATCAAAAGTTTTAAAAATATTAAAATAATAAAAATAAAGAATAAAAGAAGGCAGGCATGGTGATGCACACCTTTAATTCCAGGTAGAGGTAGGAGGATCACCGTGAGTTCAAGGCCACCCTGAGTCTTACATAGAGGGTTCCAGTTCAGCCTGGGCTAGAGCAAGAGCCTACCTCGAAAACAAGAAAACAAAGAATAAAAGAAAAGAAATAATCCCATAAAATGAAAAACATTTTTAAAATGAGTCTAAAAATTAAGAAACAAGCCAGGCATTGTGACTCACACCTGCGAGAGAGAAATCAGGGGGCAGAGACAGAGGTCGAGGGGCGCTTGGTCTGCATAGTGAGATCAGGCCAGCCAGGGTACTAACAATATTCATCAAACGGTTGGAGGGGGAGGGGGGCCACAGAGTGAGAAGGTGTACTCTCTGAGGAACTGACTGGTGCATTCATGACTCCAAGTGATCGCCGTGACTCCACAGAGGAGGGGTCTCAGTGGAATGGGGCGGGGGAGAGGATAACTCAATAGGAATATAACCGATTTGCAATATGTTTATGTATTAAAGTTCTCAATAACAATTATTTTTAAGGGCTGGAGAGATGGCTCAGCAGTTAAGGAGGTTGCCTGCAAAGCCTAAAGACCTGAGTTAAATTCCCCAGTACGCACATAGAGCCAGATGCACAAAGTTGTGCATGCATCTGGAGTTCGTATGCAGTGGCTAGGGGCCCTGGAGTGCCCATTCTCTCTGCCAGGTGTGGTTGCACATGCCTTTAATCCCAACACTCAGGAGGTAGGGGGATCGCTGTGAGTTCGAGGCCAGCCTGAGACTGCATAGTGAATTCCAGGCCAGCCGGGGCTCGAGCGAAACCCTACCTTTATATATATATATATATTTTAGGTGAAGGCATTGAGATTGAATGGAGATATAAAATGAATGAGTTTCTGTACATTTGTTGGAAAAACAACATGAATTTGATCATCATTATTCAGCCCTCATAAAACTAAAAACAGCTTTATGAATCATAACATCATTTGTTAAATCTACGTATTCAGTGACTTGAATGCTCATATAAATTTTTCTATCTTTTAAGATTTACTGGGAATATATGGGAAATTAGAAGAAGAAACCCTAGAATTTTTGAAGCATCTATTCTGACAAGTATAAAGACAGATGCTCATATTATATTTAACTTGACAACCCTTATTCTACTAACAATGATTCTCCTTTTCATTCACTTTAAAATGTCCTCAAGTTCCAAGCACCCTCACATCTCTTTTGGGCATTTATATATCACTGTTTTTATATGACCCCAAGCCTCTGGCCAGCAGCAGGTCAGCCATGAGTACCAAGTGTTATGAGTGATGTAATCATTTCTTTCGATTTAAAAGGAAAGTACAGTCTATACGTGTATCCCAGAGCCTCAGCGTGAGATGAAGTAAGATACTATGTTGTTAGTTCATTTTCATGGATGGCTGGTATTAAAGCCTAGTTTAATCTTTCATTTCCTATTGATAGAAGTGTACTGGGTCACATGGGGGTATAGCTCAGTGGTAGAGCGTTTGACTGCAGAAATGTTTGGAATCAGATCATAAATATTCTACAGCCATAATCAAGGAAATGTATATTTTTAATCTAAATAAGGGTCACAGAACATTAGTCAGTGCACAAAGCAGAAAGTTAATTTGTTGAAAACTTGTGGGGAACAGAATGGATATGTGTACATACAGTTTCAACTTCAGGCTATTGTTTCCATTTGCAAATAGAATGACCCCAGCCAGTAGCTTGTCCTGGCAAGAGCATCGTGAGGTACAGATAGCTGATTCCCTCAAGGTGAGCTTTTCCACAAATGCGTCTTTGGTCTATGCCCCAAGTTACATGCAGAAGGGCCTGATAGATTCTATCAGGCTGGTTGGGATCTATGCGTGCTCTTCTGAGAATGTGTGCTCATTACTTATTTGTGTTTGTTAATTTTTTTTTCTTAGTGGGGAGAGATTTATGCAGAGACTCACCACAGATCAAAGTGCTGAGGATGACTATTGTATTCTCAGCCCTGTATGGGATATCTGTACCTCCAGGTTTAGAAAACATGGCCAAGAGGGGGGTGGGAGAGAATATAAGAGCCAGAGGATGGGGGAGAGTGCTGTGGAACTCTGTCATCTGCACATGCTGTGCCAGTTGCACTCATAACTCACAGCAGCTCTGGTTACCTGCACAAGATAGGGCCAGTTAACATTCCATCATGAGGGATTCATGAGGCCCCACTCCTCCCTGAGGAGCTAATGGCAGTTAATTGTTCTGGAGAAAGGAGGGTCATTCTCTTCAGTGGTTTAGCCACTGGTAAGTGGTGGAAAGAAGAAACAGCTCACCAGGACTGGGAAAAGAATAAGAGAGGGTAAGGGGGGATTTATGATCAAAGTACAATATATACATGCTTGAAATTGCTAAAGGGAACATAAAATAAAGAAAATGTCTTGAAATAAGTAGCTATTTTATATAAACAACTTCCCGCTGAAACACTCCATTTTGCAGAAAATGTATATAAGTGTGAATGATGTGTTTTCCCAAATGGAGTACCTCAGTGTAATCAATGTTTTGATCATGAGGCACAGTCACGTCCTGGAAATGTTCTATCCACTCTCTTGCTCCCCAAGGGTGGCTACTATTCTATTTTCAAACAGCATAAGTTAGCTGTGCTCATTTTTATACTCTACATGAGTGGGAACTGACTATGGATGCAGTTTTGTGTCTTTTTACTCAGTATTGTATCTGTATAGAGTGTTGAGTGTCCTAGGTCATACTCACAGCTGTTATGTGATTATCTAATAATTTACTTATCAACTGTTGTGAATGTTATGTATCCACTGCAGAAACTTTTGTCATGAAGCCTTTCCTTTAGCATATAGATACTTATGAAAGATTAAATGGAACCTGCCTTTATCAATAATCAAAAGGCATGGATTAACTTAAATTCTTTTTTCTTCTTCCCACAACAAACACACCCGTTAAATGAACAGCACACACCTCTTTTCTGTGAAGAGCACCAGGACAATATTGCAGAACACATCCTGCGCCCGTCCTAGAGATGGAAAGTTCTAGGCTTGTTTTCACTTTTGTTTGCTATTGAGCAGCAAGTCAAAGGTGCTGGACTCTCTTTCTTTAAGCTAAAACTTCAGATTCTCCAAGCTATTCCCTAGTGCTTTCCTTACGTATCACAGTAAAATAAGCCATTAGATCATAAAATATTGAATTCCCCAGCTTTTACTTATGTTTTATAAGAGAAACTATCCCTTTCATTGCCACAGACTATGCAGCTCTGGTGTGCGTGGGCAGACATTTCAAGACAAAAGTGCTTGCCGAGTCAGGGACTGGATAAAGACCTACCTGTTTTCAGACCCTGCCTCCTCTTCAAGCTCCCCTTGATCTTTCCCCTTAAACCATTTGGACTACATACCACAATAAATTATTAAAGGATTTATAGTTCATAAATCACTCTTGCAGACAATATTTCATTTGCTTATCTTAGCAACCCTCTGAGGTAGGCAAACACGGTTGTGTCAATCTTACAAGGTATGGAAACATCACATTCCGGTCTGTAATTGAACTTATTGTGAGTTATTTATTATTTTTGTGACTGGAAATTTCCAAGCTTCTCTTGGCCCTCTTCTCACAATGTTCTTTTTCACCGACCCTGCTTTCTGTCTGACATCTTGTCACCAAGGTGAGGTGACTGAGCCTTCTAAGGCTTGGTGCGTCTTCAGATCCACCTTGGAATTTTTTCTACCCTCTTGACGGAGGTATGATGGAAGGCATCAGACCAGGCAGTGGTCAGCATCTGATACCTCTGGTGACTCCAAGCCCTGGGCTGTGACTTTGTCTTTCAGGCCATAGTTTAGACCTCAAGACCACACTGACCTGTGGCTCCCTGTGAGGGGCTGGTTTGTCTCACTGTTCTTCCAGCTTCCATGCACAGTTTCTATAGCTAAGGTCTGCAAAAATGCCGCACATGCATGTTGCTTGGTCTTGATATGTGTTGATTTTGGCACTGTATTCAAATCAGATGACACAGGCCACATGACCTTGAAGAGGATGATGTTTTTTAACCTTCAAAAAATTTATTTATTTATCTGCAAGCAGAAGAATAAAGAAGAGACAGAGAGAGAATTGGTGCTCCAGTGCATCTAGCCACGGCAAACAAACTCCAGATGCACGCATCATATTGTGCATCTGGCTTTATGTGGGTACTGGGGAATTGAACCAGGGCCTTTAGGCTTTTTAGCAAGTATCTTAACCACTTAGCCACCTCTCCAGCCCCCTTCTTAACTTTTTGTTGACAACTTCTATAAGTATAGACAATAAACCATGATCATTTCCTTCCAAATCCTCCTTCCCTTGAATCCCTTCTTTCCAATCAGTCTCTTCCATCTTCATGTCCTCATCTTTTCCTCCTATTGTGCAGGTCTTGTGTAGGTAGTGTCAGGCACTGTGAGGTCATGAGTAGCAAGGCCATTTTGTGTCTGGAAGACAGTAATCCCTTCCTTTGGCTCTTACGTTCTTTCCGCCACCTCTCCACAATGGACCCTGAGCCTTGGCGGGTGTGATGGAGATGTCTCAGTGCTGAACACGCCACAGACAAGATGATTTTTGTAGAGAGTCTACCACACAGTCACCCTGCTGACATTTAAGATATGCATGTTCTGTCCTGTGACTAGCCCACACATCTCTTTCCCCAGAAATACCATTTGAACTGGGATTCTCAAAGAGTATGAAACGTATTTTCTCCAGTATGCAGCGTAAAGCATTCCAGAAATCAAGCATCCGCATTTAGACTGTAGCACAGGACAGTATTAATGAAAATGACCTCTAGCCATCTGTGGCACATCAGCCTGAGTCGGGGGCTTTCTCGCTGCCCTTGCTGACGGATGCTCGGAGCTGCCTGACTGTCAATACTATAATTCACTGTTAGTGGGGGAGTGACAGTTTTATGTGAGCACTTCTTCCTGCACCGCGCTGCCATTCACCTTGGCTATTACAAATTATGCAGCATACCATTTTTTTTCTAAAATAACTGATTGGGAGATTCTGTGGTTCTTGTTTCATTTCTTAAAGTCGCTGCTCAGTCGTTTCCCTTTCATAACTGATCTAGTTTTCACCGATACCTTTAATTACACCAGTTCTCTTTAATAAAGTTCATTTTTATTGACTGGCTCTCTACTTAATGAATTCTTTCTGGTGAAACAGGAGCTTACTGGCACAGCATATAAAGTGGCCCTGTATTAGGGTTGAAGGTGGGCTGAATTGTTCTGTCTTTGTCTGTTAGTAGTGCATGCTTCTTCTTGCTTTGTTTTAATGTTGATCCAACTCGATTAAAGTCTTTATGCCTCTATTATATGGGCCAGCCTTACCTTATCATAAAAAATTCCTAAAAGTTTGTATTATACATTAAAAATTAGTCATATTTTTCATGACTCTCAATAAACCTTAAAGAGAATTCTTTTTGTAAAGCCAGAAAGTATTTTGTACTGTGAGTACCGATTCCCTGGTTTATCAGCCTATCTACCTACCTACTATTTATCTGCTTTTATTGATTACTTTCTAGTAATGCGTTCATAGCTAAACACATAGGACAAAAGCAACATACATTTTACTAAAAAGTAAGCAAGCAAAGATGTTTTTAAATTTTCAGCCTGGTTCATGCTTTGGTATGAGGTTAACTTTGCATTTTTTACCTTTGATTGACTCTCCCCATCCTGTTTGCCCCCTGCCTCCCCCTCGCCCCTCTGTGACTGTGCCTGGCTCACAGTTATATTCCATACAAGTAATTAGTCTATTAGCAACCCAATTGTGATTGGGTGTTGCCCAACCGTATAGCTTTCTGTGAAGCTTTACTTTAAATCCAGTGTCATCTCTTCTTAACACTTCAGTTTTCTTCTCGTGTTTTAATAGATTTGTCCTTCCCCACCCAATGAAACACACCACCGTCCATCCACACAGCACACACACCCTCATAGAGGCCGTCCCATCACGCTCCAGTGCAGCTCCACTCCAGGCTTTTTAGCAGGGTCAATCCTTACGGGAAGCAGGGCAGGCGTGTGGGTCACATCATGCAGATTGCACATGAGGGCCCGCATCTGATCTGAAGGTGGGTTTCCACCTGCCCGTCCTGCAGTGCCCGAACATCTGCAGGTTGGAATGACCGCACTGTGCATCCTGGTACTCTGGGTATGAGAGCACTGCTCACTCCCTGTACCTCAGACCGAGTGTCTTTCTCCCGTTTTCCTTTCTTCTAGAACCCAGGGCCTTATGAATGGTCGGCAAGTGCTGTACCTCCTAGCCACACCCCCAGCCTCTACTTTTTTTGTTTCGTCTCAAAAACAGTAACCAAGAATTGAACATAGTTGAGTTATTGAAGAAAAGAGAAAGAAAAACAACTTTGGAAAATGGAGGCTACACTAAAATCCCACTAGGGGATGCTGAGTTAGAGAAACTAAAGCCATTGGTTAGCATTTGGGATGGAGGGTGGAAGCAGTTGGTATTCAGATTATTAAAAGGTAAGACTCTTAAAGTAACTCAGTCTCCAAAGTTTTGCTAGAGGCCTGAGTATGTACTATTGTTCCTCGATGCCAGTACGGCACCTCTAGGGCCAGTTAGTACTCTGGGGGGGGGGGAGGTGTGTGGTGCTGTTCAGCCATCATCTCTGTGATGCCGAGGTCCATCACTTCCTGCCCACTGCCTAGCTGTATGTGTCTGGTTAGGCCTGTGCTGTTGCTCCTGGCTGTGGGTAGCTGACACAGACTGACTGACTACTGTAGCCTTCTCATTGCTCGGCTCAACCCAACAAAGGGAAAGGTTTTTATTTCAGCTTACTGTCTTGAGGGGAAGCTCCATGATGGCAGAGGAAAGCATGGCACGAGCAGAGATCAGGAGAGTGAGCCACATTCTAGCAAGGGGGAGATGGCTATCACACCCTAAGCCCTCCACCAACAACACACCTTCTCAAATTGCCATCAGCTGGGGACCAAGCATTCAAAACACATGAGCTTCTTTGAGAATAAGATGATTCAAACCACCACAGTGACTAAATCTGAAATTTTCCTAGCTCCCTTCTACCTTGAAGAAATCATTATCTTTGTATGCACGTGTATCTGTGTGAGTGCAGGCATGCACACATGTGGAGGTCAGAGGACAACCCCAAGTGTCAGTCCTTGCCTACCACCCTGCTTGAAGTTCACTACTGTGAACATTAGGTTGTCTGGCTCGAGGGCCGCTCAGACTCTCCTGTCTCCACCTCCATCTTGCCATTGAAGGGCCAGTTTCCAGGGCTTCCAAGGGTCTGAACTCAGGTCATCTTGTTTGTGGAGCAAGTACTTTTACTCACTAAACCTTCTCCCCAGCCACACCCCGTCTTCTACCTTGAATCTTGAATTCAAGCCAGGTGATTCAAGCCTGTGATCCCAATACTCCTGAGGCTAGGCTATATAGCAAGACCCTGTTTCAAACAATGGCGAGAACAACAATAGCATTATAGAACTCCCTTGCAGCCATAGCCCTATGCTGCTACAGAGATATAAGTGATGTCTGCTAGCTAACAGTCTAACCCTGAATTCGTCACTAGAAAAAGAAATGAGAACTTGTTAGTTAAAAGGCAGCTGATTCTGGCAACATCCTTGTAAATACAAAAGATATATATCTACTATTTTAAGAGAAACCAAGGTTCAGAGCATACACGTCACCTGCCCAAAGTCACAGAGCATGTACATTTTGAAATATCACAAAGCAGGTCTTGTAACTTCCAGTGGGACAATCAGGATCCTCCCATTGCTTTGTACTGAATCTGCAGGTCAGGCATGGTGGCACATGCCTTTAATCCCAGCACTCAGGAGGCAGTAGTAGGAGGATCCCTATGAGTTCAAGGCCACCCTGAGACTACCTAGTGAATTCCACCTTAGTCTGCGCTAGATCAAGACCCTACCTTGAAAGAAAAGAAAAATAAATAAATAAATTACATCAATTAGATATCCACTTTAATTCCAGCTTTAATCTGACCCTTCCCAGAGCTTCATTCTGAATATTTTTTGATGAGCTCTCGCTGATCCATTTTCCTCTCTGTTCTTTCAGCCCTTGTTCCTTTCCGTTTATAATTTCACCATTGACAGAATCCATGAGCTGAGCTGACACCTGCTGCAATCTCTGGACCAGAGCCAGTGGCTGGGTGGCTATGGAGAGTCTGCTCTTTTTTGCCACACAGGCCACCTTCCATGTCTGTCCCCATCTTCTCACCTTCCTTCAATCCTCCTCCATCTCTCCGTCATCTCCTCATCTTCTCACCTCCTTCTCCATCTCCCCATCATCTTCTCACCTTCTCACCCTCTGTTGCGGTCAGGTTTCTAGTTGCTGCAATGAAAGAACCCAAACAAAAGCGGCTTGTGGAGGAATGGGTTTATTTGGCGAACGGACTCGAGGGGAGACTCCATCCTGGCAGGGAAAACGATGGCATGAGCAGAGGGGTGGACATCACCTCTGCCACAGCACTGCAAACAGCGGCAGGAAGGTGTGCCAAATACTGGCAAGGGAAGCTGACTTATAACCCCCATAAGCCCGCCCCCGACAATACAGTTCCATCGAGGTTGTAAAACCCAAACTGCCGTCAGCTGAGGATCGATTACCCAGAACACATTCATTTGTTTGTGGGGGACACCTGGATCAGATCATGACACCCTCCTTCTCCATCTCCCCATCATCTTCTCATCACCTTCTCACCCTCTTTTCCATCTCCCCATCATCTTCTCACCTTCTCACCCTCCCTCTCCATCTCCCCATTGTCTTACCTTCTCACATACCTTCTCCATCTCCCTGTGTGTGTATGTGGGTGGGTAGTGGTTGCATGAATGTGTGGACATAAATATTTGACTGTCAGTGGTCAACGTTGCTTGTCTACATCTATTGCTCTTCACCTTATTTTTGAAACCCTCTTTTGTTGAACTAGTGCTCACCAATTCAACCAGACTAGTTAGCTAGCAAGCCCTAGGGGTCTGCCTGTCTCCACCTGCCCCAGCACTGGGATCACAGGCTTGGCCCCACCACCAAGCCCAGAATTCTACCTGGGTGCTGGAGATCTGAACTTGGGTCCTCATTCCTCTGCAGCAAGTGCTTTGCACACTGAGCCATCTCCCCAGACTCAGCTATGGCTCTTGAGCTCAGAGATAAATACTAGAAGGCAAGGTTTCTGCCCCACAGCCACTGCCAGAGATAGGTTTGTAAACAGAAAGTTTCAATTGTGGAAAGTGCAAAAAAGTTACATATTCTATAGGAGGTCAGTTCTTGTAGTTCAAAAAAGGTTGAACCCCAAAAGGTCTTCTCTCCTCTTGGTTATGACTGAACCTTGAAACACAAATGAGAGAAAGAAGAGGAGGGGCCCTTGAGGCAGGGGGATGGTGCTGACAGAACACAGGCACAGAGAGATGTTGGCATGACAGGATGGCCCGGGCCAGGACAAGAGGACAGATCAGACCACAGCCATCTCATATCACTGGTAAGCAGTGAAGTTCCTGGCATCCAGGGAGGTGCTGGGCATGTTCAAGTACATGGCACGTGAATGGAGATTGGACAGGAAGCCGCATGAAGACCCATCAGTGGGGTTGAAATTGTGAGTGTCCTATGTGCAGAGGGAGAGGCAGGGTGGCCGCACAGAGGGGCTCCGCAAGGGGCCTTCAAGGAAGGATGAGCAGTTGTCACAGTGGCTTTTCGTTTCCCTCTTCCATGTCACATTCTTCCACTCGCCAACCTCTTGACACTGGCTTAAGTTTCCCTCCACCCCCTTTTCTGCTGGCTTCCTTCCTGGATTATTTCTTTCATCCTGTCTAGAAACCTTCATCCTCTCTAATAAGCCAGAGGGAGGAAGGCGTTGCTTAAGCCCTTTCACCCCTCCTCTAGAGGAATTTTATTACAAAGATCAGGGATATTATAGTAGCTGGCAAATAATTTTTTTAAAGACCCAGAGCTCCAGCAAGGAGGAAGAGAGCAGATTTTGTAGTGGTGTTAAAAAGAGCTGAACGTGAAATTCATAAAGATGATTGACTTCAGGAGTCTACACTCCAGAAATCCAGCTCCAAGACTGAAGTGTGGTATTTTTGACTTAAGGCAATGTGATATGTGAACTGCCAGTTGGGTTTGTAAGGCCCAGAGGGGGCTTTAGCTCCAGATTCTAAATGTTTTTCTAAACACATACCTAGTGTGTGATGGTTTGGTCTAGAGGAGAGAGCCTTGGGACATACATTCACTGCCTTCAAAGGGGCAGGGAAGGGGGGTAGAAGGTAGGCAGGAATGAAGTGAAAGGCCACAGAAAGGGGAAGTGGGTCCTGGACTGGTGCACACGCACATGGGCATGGGAACATGTGTGACCCCAGGGCTCCTGCTGAGCAAGGCTGTGATGGAGAGGCAGTGCGCTGGAATGGAGTTTTGTATGGGCTACATTACATTCCAAGTGGTCACCTGGGGAAGGTTGGAAAAGAGAAAAAAAAGTTGAAACGATGCCCTACCAAGGCAGAAAGGGAAGTGTTGTGCAGACATCCACACTGAGGTTAAAAAGGATAATCAATTCTAAGAAACGAGAAAGAAAGAAAATGCTAAATAGAGATGTCTAACTCGTGTAAAGAAGATTCTGAGATACCATTAAAGAACTGTTTTTAAATGCATTAAAGCCAGAAATGGTGGTACACAACTATAATCTCAGCACTCAGGAGGCTGAGGCAAGAAGAATAAGAGGTCCAGGCCAGCCTGGACTAAATAACAAGAAACAAGATACAACTTTAAAAAGCTATTTAATACTAAAGCAATATTAGGGCATTTGTTGCATGGAAAAAGAAATTAGAATGTTTATCACGTGTTTAAACTTGTTAACACTGGGGCTGAAGATGTAACAGTGGTAAAGCACATGTCCAGCATGTGAAGAGCCCTGGTTTCCATCCCCAGAACCCTGGTGCTGCTCTGCCACACTCTTTAAGGGGGCAGGAAATGGTGGCGTTAGACCCATGCTGTCTTCAGTGTGGGCCAAGTCGACTTATCTCTCTCTATCTGATTTCTTTCCTGTTCAACTCTCTGCTTTTTGGTGAGCAACACTGTATAAAAATTCAAAAGGAAAATAAATATTTTCTTAGCAAGAGTAGAAAAAGTCATGATGATATTTATTCTATTGATTTTGGTTTCATTCACAAGTTCTGCTGAGAAAATAGTAGCATCCAAGCAGTGACCTCATTTTAGCCATTGCTTATAATATACTATAACAAGACAAGTCTACGTGTCTGTGTCTAACGTTGCTTAGAAAGAGCAGATCTTTTATTATCACACAGATCATTCTTATCAACAAGATGGTGATACGTCATCTTTGCCAACTTCTTTTCTGTTAAGTGTGTTATTGCAAACCATGTTCAACTGACAATCCTTTTAAAATGTTTTCTTTGATTCTTCTGTTTCCATATTTTGGCTCTGTTTTTGGAAGTTTTCTTGCATTTCCTGATGCTCTTGGGGTGTTTCAAGAGAAACATCGAGCTGTTTAGGCAGCAGTGTGTGTGTGTGTGTGTGTGTGTGTGTGTGTGTGTGTGTGTGTGTGTACTTACTGCTGCTGTGAACAAATGTTGCATTGTATATTATATAGAACTGCCTCCTTCCTTCTGGAACAGAGCACCTGGTGATACTGGTTTCAAAGAATATTTCAAGATTGGCAGTTGGAGTCTCTTCATAGAAGTGCAACAGCGCTTCCCTGAAAGCTTGAAAAATGATATGCAAAGTGAAGGAGAATAGAGAATAGGTGTCACCCTCTAAAAGCTCAGTAAGCAGCCGCAAGGTCTTCCATTCAAAGAGGATTCCTGGAGAAAATGGAGCCTTCTGAGAACCAACTTTATAACTCGACTGGAAGCTTAGATGTTTGCCTGATCTGCCTGCCAGCCTGTTTCTCATGAGCTTGTGTGCAACAAAACAGAACAAAACACATGCGACAGAGCCTCCTGCTTCGGGCTAGATCCTGGGAAAGGTTCATCCAAAAGCTAGAAATTATCCAAAATTCTCAGGCACTCTTTCATTGTCTCAAAAATCTCAACTCTGTCAAAAGAAAAAAAAACTAGGTGAACTAAAAGATGTTTTATTACAAATCTGGCCTTCATTGGGAAGAATCACGGCGCTCCAATCTTAAGTCTTGGTTTCATAGCCATCCCTCCCCTTCCTGTTTTTTTTACACAAGGTTAGTGAACCTGCTTAGAAAATTAAAATGAAAAATGCCTGCAGTCAGTCCCAGGAGACAGAAGGTGTGTTCCTGATCTCATCCTTTGTCCTGGGCTTGTTAGTGCTCCAGCTGTTCACCGAGCAGAAATCATCTTGTGAAAGTCAAACTTTAATTCACCTCAGATATGGGATAAATCAGGACCAAAGGCAATTACCTTCTTCAAAATTTCTTTCACAAATGGAGTAAATGTCTCAACTCCTTTTCCTGAGCATGCTTCCAAATCTTGGAATGCACATCAAGAAATAAACTTTGAGTAAATGCATGGGAAGGCCTTAATCATGTAGAAAGACTTCAGAACCTGAAATGTGAGCATTTGTATTGTGTCATCAGCTTACATAATAATTATGATGATCTATTTTTCTGTAGTCAGTATACTTTATCATCCAGCACCCAGAAATTCATACACAAGACATAGATCTCTTCAGAACTGCTATACATGAGCTGAATAAATTCAATAAATTCACTTTTTCTGGAAAATAGTGTTATAAAAGCCAGTTTTAATTTTTTTGTTTTATTTTTCAAGGTAGGGTTTCACTCTAGCCCAGGCTGACCTGGAATTCACTATGTTGTCT
Organism: Zapus hudsonius; assembly: GCA_004024765.1. Classification (NCBI taxonomy): domain Eukaryota; kingdom Metazoa; phylum Chordata; class Mammalia; order Rodentia; family Dipodidae; genus Zapus; species Zapus hudsonius. The sequence continues at coordinate 64,339 of PVHP010000587.1, forward strand.
CAGGGTGGCCTTGAACTCATGGCAATCCTCCTACGAGTGCTGGGATTAAAGGTGTGCACTACCACGCCCAGCGCCAGTTTTAATTTTTATTTTGCCAGTTCAAGACAGGTCAGAGCAGAAGAAAAACAGACCAGTGAAGTCCAGTATACTAGACTATGCCATTTTCACTTTCAAAGACCAACATATTACTTTGATAAGGTACAGAAATAAAATAAAACTCAGCAGCATTCACTTTGTCACTCTTTAGTGTCATGTGGCTAAATAGCCTGTCCGATCACAAGCCAGAGTTAAACCTGGGTCTACCAAATCTATCTATTTTGCCCCAACAAACAGTGGTAGTTCTCAAGCTAGGAAAGCAGCCAGAATAACACCCAGAAGGGGAAAAAAGAACTTCCCCTTGCTTCCCAGTTCAGATGCTTTCAAGGTCATCTCTTCTGCCAAAAAGTTTTCCTCGCTGTCATTGGCTCCTAGTCTGGGAATCTATGGTCTTTGTTATAGTCCAAAGGCAGGCAACCATTTTTTAAATACTAGTATCTTAAAGCCTCATAACAAACCTGGCCTAAATAAACTCAGCACACTTAGTTTTTGGCATATCAGCGTGGAGAAAATGAAGCCTTCTGAGAACCAACTTTTATCACTCCACTGGAAGCTTAGACGTTTGCCTAAATCTGCCTGCCAGCCTGGAGCTCAAAGATACAGCTTGAGGAAGGAAGATCTTTTGGATATTTTCTAGGTTTTAAACCTTATATCCTGGTAGATATATGGGCAAAAAGTCACTCTAAATGAAGGCGGTCAGAAAAGATAGAGGGAGAAGTTGAGAATGGACTACAAGCAGGGAAATTGAACTGGCAAGGGCAGGGCTATCACAGTCGAGCTGGGGCCTTGGTGTGACCCACATGGCTGGCACAGAAGCTCTAGGGCGCAGGTCCTAGTCCCTCTCTGCAAGCTCTGAGTTTGGATCCACCTACGCTCTGTGGGTGCGTGAAAGCCTACAGCGGCCTCCCTGCTGGACCGCTCTCACCCCAGGCTCCCCTCTTACCACCTCCACCTCCCACAGGCTGCCATGATCTATCTGCCTATGGTGTGTGTGGACTTTTACCAGCACGACGTATGCAGGCTACCTTCCTTAACATCCAGATGCATCTGTAAACCCACAGAAGATATTGTGGGGAGCCTCCAAAGTCACCTCATCAGCTTTCCGATAGATAGACCATTTATGTGTGTCTTGGACTTTTATTTTTAATCTTCTAAACCAAAGAGATAGGCTGTCTTCCAATACTTACACATCGAATATAATTAGATAGCAGTCCCTGGCCTCTTCCTCTAAGGTTCATCTTCTATCTGTTAGCTTACCTCAGTAAGGTTGGCTTAAGTATCATCCTTTAAAACCAGCCCTTCCCAGGAAGTCATGAACCGGCCTGCAGCCTGGGAGGGAATTGTGGATCGCCATGCACTTCTGTCCTGCAGCAGATCTGCTGTGCTGGGCACTGTGGTGCCCACTCGCTATGAGGGGACTCCCAAGCACTTCAACTCAGAGGTAAAGAAACTTCCCCAAAGTCCCCGGGGCAGATTCCAGGTCAGGCTGTTCCCACTCCACAGCCTACACAAACCATCTCCTCCTCAGCACATATGAAGATCCTGGCCCACAGTCACCCCAAGTCAACTGAAAGCAGGGAAAGAGGTGGCAGGGGTGGATGTGGGGCCAGCAGGCCCATCCCCAAGCTAAAGCTCAGATCTGCATTTCAGTCTCTAAAACTGAGCTGGTTCCAGTGTCACCGGCTAAATGATTTGGAATCACCTTTTCTTGGAAGGGAGTGTGATCTGCATGCCCCAGGACAGTGTTGGGACACTCAGAGCTCCCCATGACCTCACTCTGAGGAGGATGAGAATGAAGCTATACAATATGACACTAACTCATCATGGCTCCATCCTAGACGCCACCATAGTCACCAAAGCTGAGACCTCCTGAGCAGCTGGGGAATCCACAGAGCACCTGAGTCCAGAAGATCCTGGGATGGAGGGAGGGAGAGAGGGAGGGAGAGAGGGAGGGAGAGAGGGAGGGAGAGCACTGGAAGTCTTAGCAGAAGACAGAACGCTTCCCCTTCACTGAAGCACTCCCCTCAGAAGCCCTTTGTGCTTGTCACTTGGCTCGCTTGCCTGTGGTGGTGACTCTTGCTGCCTCCAGGAACGGGCATTCTCAAGCCACACGTCCTCCCGCATCCTGCAACCTGATCAGACTTCTCCATCGTCCAACTCAGCAGACATGTTCATCAAGCATCAAGACCTCCAGATATTCAGTGATTTGTGCCGCCTATCAAACCATGTCGCTCTTCCAGCAGGGAACAACGACCTATTCTAAACCACCTTAAATCAGAAGAACAACAATGCCCAGGCTCTCATTTCTTCTCATTCTTGTTTGGTCAAATCCAGTGACAACAGCTATCTCACACCGTCAAAGGGGACAGGGCATTATCTGTCAGACACTGAATTCTTCAGGTACCTTGACCTTGACACTGAGAACCTAATGATAAGGACACGAGCTGTGCACAGTCGGAGCTTAAGCTGGCCAAACTTCTAAGCACGGGACCGGGATGATGGGTGGTGGCCCGTGAGAATGATCTGGATGGAGAAGGGTCCATTAGACAGCCCTCGACTCCTCCAGGGGCATTCTTGCTCTCTTCACTGTGCATTCAGGCCAGGGCCAGGATGCAAGGGCCTCACGGTCGAAGGCGCTCTGTCTGCTGGGAGCTACTCTTTGTAGCATCAGGACCTGTGCTAAGCGCCAAAGATGCCGAGCCGAGAACAAGTATTCCCCAAATATGTTTTGGAAATTCCTATTGAATGCATAGATTCAGCGGCATACCAGGGCCCTTAGTAACAGCCTGTTGGGTGTTGTGACAATAGTGTGGGTGTGATGACAGCAGCCAGAATGTAGCAGTACGTGGGGGCAGAGCTGCACGAGTCTAAGGTTGGGTTTGGCTTGCAGTGGGAGCCTTGGACATGGTAGAACTGCCATTTGAGGTCTTGGCTGAAGAGATATGTCATCCTATTGAGAGCTGACTTCATGTGGGAGGCCCTGCTTCCTGGGGAGGAGGGTTGAGGTGCAGCTCCGGAACCAGCAGCTTCTCAGCTCTATCCATGAATGATTGGACATTCAAGGTGGATTTCAGAATGAATGGAAGAGTTTCTGATTTCTATATAAAAAATGCATTCTCTAAAGCTGTTTCTATAGATGGGGAAAGTGAGACTTTTGTGCAAATATAATGATATAGTCTATCAAACAGTTCATATTCTTTGTTGGGAATTATAATTTCGATGTCAGGTGAGGAGTTCATCTTTCTTCGTTGAGTTTACACTTTCAAAGTAAAATCGTCTTGTGTCTTGTGTCTGCTGTTTTTCCTTCCAGATAACTCTGCATTTACCTTAGTAATCTAGAAACCTTACCAGGTCAACATTAAATCAGCACTTTGGAAAGGTTAGAGAAAAAATGCAGTTAGGAAACTTCTTTTTTAAATTATAAAAGTCAAATTTGATTACTTTCATAAAAGTAGGCTTCCATTCAATGAAATAATTTTGTTAAATTATGTAGTCATTGCAAGGATCTGGAGAGACTAAAAGGTTTTATAATGTACTGTTGTTTTCCATGAAGCTCCAGCGCGGCCCTGTTCCCTGGCCACAGGAATGTAAGAACTTCTTGGCAAATACCCTGACTAGGATCGGGTGGGATGATGTATAATTAATGCCAAGTGTTATTGCCCTTCTCCAGTGCCATCCACCCACTGAGCAGCATCAGCTTCTTCCTGTTCTTTCTGTAGCCAGGGCTTGCTCTATACCACTTTGGTTCTGAATCCATTTGGCTTAAATTCTGGCTTGCCCTTTGGAGAATGCACATGTCAAGAATCAGGTTCGTGTATGAAAGGGTAACTGACTCTATTTGGCCTTTGCTCAATAGGTTCAGATGAGCCAGCATTTTAATAACTGAAGATAGTAGTCAAATTAGTAAAGTTTTAAAAATAGCACTCTAGCTCCTTCTTCGGGTGTTCTTATTGCTGCTGTTCTCAATTTTTCCTCTCTCCTGGATCTTGGAGGGATTGGGAAGAATGTCTGTGCAGGAGACGACAGGCTCTTTTTCTCTTTTTCATTTCTATAAACTTACTGGACACGATAAGTTTAAAAAAACTGATGAAGTTTTCAAAAGGTATATTAAGAAGAAAGAAGCAGGGCTGGTGTTGACTTACAGTTAAGAGCACTTGCCACTAACTGCCAAGTCCAACTCCCCAGAACCCACATAAAAAGCTGGGTCTGTGACCCCAGGCCTCGTTGATAGACAGTGGCTCCAGGAGGAGGAGAGACCTCGTCCCAAGGAAATATGTGGATGAGAGATATGAGAAGGACCCAGATGTTCTCTGGCCTCTGCATGCACTCCCCATGTACACACACATGCAAATAACACATGTCAGACACACCATGCTACACACATACATAAAAAGAAGCAAAAGTCCTAGTTCTGAATATCACAACATAGAAATCAGAACCCATAAGACTCAAGTACATTATCATGAAGCTGGCTTGTCTAATTGTGAAAACCAAAAAAAATCTCAAGCCAATCCTAGGCCAATTTTATTTTATAGAAATAAATCTGAGAGTTTTTCTTGGCTGGATATGTGTGTGGTGTGTGCATATGTGCGTATGTGGGTGCCCTTTGTATGTGTGTGCAGGAGAATGTGCAGGCGGAGCCAGAGGTTGATGTTGGCTGTCTTCCTCAATCATTCTCTTCTTTTAGAGTCTTCTTGAGCCTGGAGCTCACCATTCAGCTAGACTAGCTTGTCTGCAAACCACAGAGATCCTCTTGTCTCTGCCTCTCCAATGCTGGAATTATAGGCACACGCTGCCGTACACAGCTTTTACGAGGGTGGTGGGAATGTAAACTCAGGTCCAACTTGTACAGCAGGCATTTTACTGACTGAGCCACTTCCCCAGTCCCAAACTGATATTTTTAATTAAACAGTGTTTCTTCAAATGAGTTTCTAGAAAAGATATTTATAAATCAAATTTATAAAGAAACTTAAGGGCAGAGCTTAGTAGGGATGATGCTTAGCAGACTGACATTAGTGTATCCTGATATTCCCATGCTGGTTGTTAAAATGAGAAAAACGTAAGAGCCATTAGTAAATAGCTGTGATCTCAAGTCCTAAATGACCCTCCAACAATCCCCTGATTGCCCTGCCCAGCTCCTGAGCTAACATCCAGTGAAAAGATTGGAAGACTAGCATCCTCCCTGGCCCAGGCCTGTGGTTAGTGTTGCCTGGTCCTTTGCACATTCTATCTTTCCCAATGGAAATGATATCAACAGAAACCAATAAAATGAGGTTCCTTCCATAGAGAAGAATGCCAGACCGGTACAAATATTATTCCAAAGAGGAAACTAAGAGGCTGGGGATATCAAACTTGTAGTTCAGTGGATAAAGTACTTGCTACACAAGTGTGGGTTGGATCTCCTGCACCCAGTAAATGCAGACGGCCCACGTTATAATCCCAGCTCTTAGAAGGCAGAGAGAGGAGATCCCCAGGGAAAACTGAGTACCTAGAATAGGTGAATCAGTAAACTCTGGGTTCAAGTGAGAGACCCTACCTCCATAAATATGGTAGAGAACATTGAGAGAGACACCTGAAGTCAACCTCCACACTCACCTCGTACGTGTGCACAAGTGCACATGCATGCACCACACTCACACACACACACACACACACACACACACACACACACACACACGAGAGAGAGAGAGAGAGAGAGAGAGAGAGAGAGAGAGAGATTTAAAACCAGAATGAATAAATTGTAAAGCAAAGCCTTAATGAGTCATGGGCACGTGGTTGAGCTTAAACTCCCTGCATAGTTTTCCTCAGCTTTTGCTAATTTACAAAAGTCTGCAAGAATGTCCTTCCTTGTCCATCCTCTTATTTGAGATATGTAACTCTCTTATACCAGATCCCTTAGTCTGTAGGGTATAAAATGGAATTTCTTTAGAACAGACAGCATTACACATGGAAATAGGAGAGGATGCCCAGGTGTGAGTGGTTCACTTCAGATGAAGATGTGGGTGCTGCCTGCGGTCCACATGGCACTGAGCCCAGGGCTGGGCTTGTGTCTTGCCTTGGGACACTCAACTCTAGCCTGTCGAGTTAGTGATTGATTTTATGATATCTGAATGATATCTGAATGGAGGCACTCTTTCAGATCTGAGATTTCTTTCTGTGAATTTCCAGGTTTGCTTAGGTCTCCATAATATTCTCACCTTTCATGTTGGAACAGAGATAGTGAACTGCATAGTGCTCAGTGTGTGTGGGGGTGTATGGTGTGTGTGTGTGTGTGTGTGTGTGTGTACACCATAGGACAACATTGCATGATGTTCCTCCAGCACTGTCCACCTTTTAAAAATATATATACATATATGTATATATACCTTTTAAATATATATATTAACTAATATATTATTAATAATATATATAATATATATTATTAAATATATATATAAAGGTTGGACAGTGCTGGTGGAACAGCACTATATATTATACACACACACACACACACACACACACACACGGCAGACATTGAAATTATTTACATAATGAGACATTTCAGAAGTTCAGTGGAATGGGCTGCTTCATGTGGTGCCATTTCAACAGTGATTTCAGGCTACACACTTTCCAAGAATGTCACCATCTTTAAATAAGAAATAATCCTTGTCATCTAGAACTACTTTGGTGCCTCCATATTCTGGGAGAAGAACTTTATCTCCAACTTTATCACACTAACTGGTTGAATCTCTCCACCCTCTCCTTTAGAGCCTGATCCCACAGCTACTACAATTGCTCACAATCCTTTTCCTTGAGATTTTTCTGGAAGTCTAATGCCACCTTTGGTTACAGTTTCAGCTGCACTGCTATTGACCAACACTGTTAAACAGCAAAAGAAACTTCCTAAATACTTATCCTGTATTTCTAGCATTCTCAGCTCAGACTGCTCTCCCGCCACTGCTGCAAGACCTGTCCTGTTATTATTTTTTTTTTTGGAAATCTCATTTTTTATTGTCCATAATGAGTTACAATATGAGAGAGAGAAAGAGAGAGAGAAAGAGAGAGAGAGTGTGCATGTGCAAGTGCATACACACCAGAGCCTTCTGCCTCAGCAAAAAAATAATTCCAGATGCATGAGTCAGTCTGCATCTGGCTTTATATGGGAACTGAGGAATCAAACCCTGGCTGGCAGGCTTTGAAAACAAGTGCCTTGAATTGCTGAGCCAACTCCCCAGTGCACACCTATTTTGAGCAGAGTCTTGCTTTTCCGGAACTCACCTAATTAGGTTAAACTGCATGGCCAGTGAGCCACAGGGATCCACCTGTTTCCTCCTCCCCAGAACTATGAGATTAGAAGTACACCACCATGCCTAGCTTTTTGTACATGCGTTTTGAGGATAGAGCTCAGGTCCTCATCCTTCCAGGGCAAGCACTTTATTAACCAAGTTGTCTCTCAAGCCCAATGGTGATCATTTTTATGCCTTTTAATGTTCCTGGTGAGCAAGGAAAGGATAGGGTTATAAGAAAAAAAAATCTCAATTCATAAATATAATGAAGAAAACTCATGACAGTTTGAAGAATTCTCAATGTAAATTAAAGAACGATGTCAGGGCTAAAAGAGAGGACACCAGCAAGTTCAATACATTTGTTAAACAGAATCCAAGATGTGGGCACATGAAAGATGGTTTCATCTGGCAGGTGCACAACAGTGCTTCATGTGTGATTCACCACTGAATACCCTTTCTGTACAACTCCTTGAGTTTGAATTCAGTAGCCCTGGGCTGTTTCCCTCTAAGAATGGATGTCCAAATATGTTTGTGTTTGATTTTTTTCCATAGTTAAAAATACAAGTGTGCCAGGCGTGGTAGCTCACAACTATAATCCCAGCACATGGAAGGCTGAGACAGGAGGATTGCCACAAGTTTGAGCCCAGCCTCAGCTACAGAGTGAGTTTCAGGATAGCCTGGGTTAGTCCTTGTCTCAAAAGAGTAAATATATATAAAAACCCACATGTAATCACAGAATTTAGGAATCTGAAGCAGGAGGATTGCTGTGAGTTCAAAACCAACCGGGGCTATATAAGACCCTGCTTCAATCTCTATCCTCTCACAAAAAGTTTAAAAAGTATGTAATTTTACCAGCCCAGGAACTGCACATAAGGATGAATGATAGGAAGAAAATGATTTCTTGGCAAGGTGGGAAAGCCCCAAGTCCCCTGGGTCCCCTTAGTGTCCCCAGTTGCTGATTCTTCCCTCCATAACTAGGGCTGCTGGGCCCTTCTCATCCCCCCTCCCTCCCTCCCTGTTTTCCTCAACCTCCATGACACAGGACACAGGAACCGGCTCTGTGTTTAAAAGTTCCCCCAGCTGAATGGATGATTGATAACTCTGGACAGATTTTAATTGAAATAGTTGGGCTTTTAAATATTTATTTGTTTTTTTTTGTTTATTTATGAGAGAGAGAGAGAATGAGAGAGAGAGAGAGAGAGAGAGAGAGAGAGAGAGAGAGAGAGAGAGAGAACATATGGGTGCACCAGGGCCTCCTGATGCTAAATGAACTCCAGATACACGCACCACTTTGTGCATCAGGCTTTACATGGGTTCAGACTGCACCAGGCTTTGCATGCAAGCACTCTAAACCCCTAAGCCATCTCTCCAGCTCTCTGGGCAGATTTTGGCAAGCTGAAAGCTTCCATCTCTTACCCTGGTTTAATTTAGGTTCATCTATTTGAAATGGACCCTACTGAAAGTCCTTTATATCACTGGAGCCTGTAAATAGATCACACTGTGTATTAGATTTCCTTTTGGCCTAATCTCACACAGTGTACTTATTTATGCCCTGTTTAACTCTGGGGTTTTAAGTCAATCATGCTATATGACAAACAGACTGAAATACATGCTGTGCACATGTCTCAGTATTGTAAAATAATTTATCTTACTGATAAATCATTCTTCCTTCTAGAGACCTTTATGCCAGTACGTGGATTCCTTTCTGAGTTGGACCTAGATATTGAACTCTTCTTTTTTTAATAGTTTATTTATTCATTTTCAAGCAGAGATACAGAGAGAGAGAGAGAGAGAGAGAGAGAGAGAGAGAGAGAGAGAGCGCACATCAGGGCCACCACCTTGTGGGTCTGCCATATGTGGGTACTGGGGAATTGAACCCGGGGCCTTAGGCACTGGAGGCAAGTGCCTTAACTGCTGAGCCATCTCTCCAGCCCTGAACTCATCTTCTTAAATACTTAAAATAGTCAGGGAACTTTGATTGAGCGAACACTCAGAGACTGAGCATCCATCCATCCACCCAGTCATCTATCCCCCATCCACCCACTAATCCATCCACTCATCCAATATTTATTGAACACAGCAGTATGTTTTGGGTTGTGTTTTGGGGCGAGATGTCTAACTCCCCTTTGACCTTGAGTAGTTCATGGCCAGGTGACATACAAAGTCACGGCATCTCACATATCATTAATCACAAAAGAGCAATAACTGATACAGAAGCAAAGTTTTCTGGAAGTGCAAAGAACAGGGAATGTGAGGAGCATTTAAGGGAGGAAATGACAGCTTAGCTAAAATCTGAAATAACAGGCAATGGCTTTTTAGGCAAAGCAAACGGAAAGGGAAGAACTAAGAAAGGCCACAGAGGACCCTAGACCTGTCTCTGGAGACTGTGAACATGGCTCCCATTCCTGGTTTGGGCTGCTTTAGACGGCCATGAACTGAGGTTGTCTTCAAATCCACTGAGGACATATCCCTTTCTCTCTCCAGGCCAAGGTAAGGCTGGTCGCAAAGGTCAGTCTCGGCTGTGGCTACAATAAGCTCTCTGGACACATTGTCCTTTGCTTCCTGAGTTGTTCCTTGCTTCTGCACCCCACCCCACCCTACCCCCAGCCACAGGGTCTCTGACAGAGTCATAGTTGTGACCAAAGTCATTCAGTTCCTCAACTTGATGCCACCACTCTTGAAGTTTTGCAAGACCAAATGTCCCTGCCCTGTGTAACGGAGGGCCATTGTCAGCTGAAGAGGACCAGTGAAGGCTTGTCATCTGCACATGGCAGAACTCCACTGTGGCAGATGCTGAGTGGGGGAAAATGGTCATTTCTACCTCCAGCTCTAGCTGAATCCCGTGTGTAAGCAGAAGCTAATCTAGGGGTCCTGTGCCACCTCCCTCTTCTAGCCTGGGGACACCACTCTGCATGCTCCATTGCCACCCACTTCTTATTGCCTTTGCAGACCTGCGTAGTCCGCAGCTCTCACTGGCTGTCACTACCCCCTTAAAGTTCCACAGCAGTGTGTGCATAGACACTCTAGGCTGCACATCTGAAACCCGTGCACAGTAGGCCGTCCTTGCTAGTCGCTTCTAAGGTCCTTCTCTTCCCGCTTTAGAAACAATAAAACATTTAATGCCATTCAAGCTTCAAACCTCATCATTGATCCTCATTGACTGCATGTGAAAGAACAGAGTGGATGGGTAAATGATTGATTGGCAGGCAATGTTGGCACAAAGTGACTCAAGACCGTTTGCCTATAGATTCTTTCATTGCCTTCTCTGCTACCACTACAGGGTCAGTTTGAGAAAATGTACCTCAATATAGGAAAATAAATCATGTCAATCCATTTCATAATAATCCTACTAAACTTTTTTTAATTAGGTTACATTGGCAAATGAAATAAGCAGCCAGATAATCTATGAAGAAATGTTCTTTTGGCTTGTTTGTCTATTTATCTATTTATTATGTATTTATTTTCAATGCTGGGGGTTAAGCCCAGGGCTTCATGCATACTATTTAAGCTCTCTACCACTGAGCATTATACTCCCAGCCAGAAATATTAGTTTTCAAAGTTCTGCAAAATTTAAGTTTGCCAAGTGGATGTTATATCATGGTTACTGTTTAAGGTTTTGGTATGTGCAATTATAATGCAATTTTATTACTGTGTAGCTTTTTTTAAAGCAGGTTCTCACTATAGACCAAGCTGACCTGGAATGCACTCTGTAGCCCATACTGGCCTTGAACTCATAGGGATCCTCCTGCCTCAGCCTCCCTAGTATTGAGATTAGTGTGTGAGCCACCATGCCTGGCCAAGTGTAGCATTTAAAAATATATTTTAATTATTTGCAAGAAGAGATAGAGGAAAGAGAGACAGAGAAAATGGGTGTGCTAGAGTCTCCAGCCACTGCAAATGAATTCCAAGTGCATGTGCCACTTTGTGCATCTGGCTTTAGGTGGGCACTAGGGAATCAAACCTGGGTGATTAGGCTTTGCAGGCAAGCACCTTAACCACTGAGGAATCTTTCCAGCCCCAAGTATAGCATTTTAAAAGCTAATAGAAGCCTGGATAAGTGTTGAATTTGTATCCACTAACAGACTGGTAAAGAGAATTCTTATCTTTATCAAGAAGCAATTTTAATAACCCTTCTTTCATAGGTAACATTTATTTAGGATAACTTTCCCCCCTTTTTAATTTGTTTTGCTTTGCTTTAAAAAAAACTTCATTTGCTTACATATGTGTATGCATGTCCTTGCCACTGCAAACAAATGCCCATCCCAGCTTTACATGGGTGGCTGGGGAATTGAACCCAGATTGGCAGGCTTTGTAAGAAAGTGTCATAGCCACTCAGCCATCTCTCTAGCTCCTTGCTTCATTTTTAAGACAGGGTCTCATGTAGCCCAGGCTTGCCACAAACATTATGTAGCTGAGGATGACTTTGAACTATCGATCCTCCTGCCTCTACCTCCCAAATACTGGGAGGCATTATGTCATTATGCTTATGTCATTATGTCATCATGCTTGGTATGTGTTGTTCTGGAGCTGCAACCTGAGGCTTTATGCATGGTATGCAAGCACCCTACCCACTTAGCACACCCCCAGCCCAAGGAGGACTTGTTTTTAGATAGTTTAGTGTCTGGGGTCTTTTATCTAAGAAATGTATTGAAGTGGTCTGGAGCAATAGGAAGCCAACACTTAATGAATATGGCTAGGCACATAGGCATCTGAGTGAAGACACCAGCTCAGCCCTCCCTGGAGTTAGCTTCAAGAACTGGTGTCCTCACAGAGGCCTGCCTGCACTGACCCACACCTATGACATTTGCCTTTTCAACACAACACATGCCTGATCAGTAGCTTTGTGTCATTTAGAAAAAGATGTGTTACTAAACAGATTCTATCTTTCTTGGTATAAAAGTGTTGGCAGGGGAATCTACCTACTCTAAGAAATGCCTCTAAAAAAGAAGTTTTTCCTGATTTCTGAAAGGGCTATCCACTTTCAAACTGGTTTAGCTACTCAGACCTCAAAGAGCTCAGGCACCTGTGCCAGTTTTCACCAACTCATTTGGGTAGCAAAGTACCTCTGGTTTTTGCCCAGACAGCTTTCAGAATCTAATGAGTAGGTTCTTTATGGATATATTTGCAACTTATGTGCAGGTGCAGAGTATAAATGACAGGGAGATGAGCAAAGAAATGGGCATACATACTGATGTAGTCATAGGAAAACATAGAATGAGCGCTTGCATTCTGACTCAGAGATAAATGCTTAGGATTATAACTGCCAACAGCAGCTTATGGATGTAAAATTTTATGTTACAGGTGACTTTTGCTTCTATGGAAATGTGTTTTCCCTTTTACAATAATTGTCAGCCTTTAAAAAATAACCTTTTAACTTTTCTGCTTGCTGATCACGTTTTAAAGATAGAGATTACACTTTTAAGCAACAAACCCTGCAGCTGTGAGTCTTATCTTTGAGAATGATTCCTGTACTTTTGCAACTTTCCTTTAAAAACATTGATTTAGAGTCACTTCCTAACCACAGACACAAAATACATTTTGTTTTAACAGCAAATCTAAATTAAAAACTCAATAGCTCGGAACAAATGAACCCCTCAGTTCATTTCCCAACTAAAGTCCTGGTTACACTTTATTGTTTCTAAACCTTTCTAACTGCAAACCACCAACCACTGACTTCCTCTGGCTCCTTCCAGCTTTGAACTGTACCTTTAAGGAGCTATAAATTAACATTTCACTGAACTGCACTATAATTTGCATTAATTTCTTTAGCGCTGAAGTTGTCTTATCTATGAAGACATCTTTATGGTACTTAGAATTCACTCAGAAAAGTCATGCCCAACTAAAAGCTGTAAAACACAGAGTTTTTAAAATGTGGTTTGGCTTTTATCTTAAGATGGAAAATGAAATAGTCAAAGGTATGTGTCCAGTTCTGTGATCCAGAACTCAAGCTGCCACCACAGTGCTGTAGTTTCCGTCACAGTCAGGAAGAAGAGGCACCCACCTCAACTCCAGGAGCCCTGTGAAAGATCAGGAGGAAGTGGTCAGATTTTGATCCACTGTGGCCAGGCTCAGGCTCACAGATCTGCCTCTGACCAGATGCTGTGGATGAGCCTCACTAGATGTCTGGGATCAAGCATCCTGCGGTCACCGGTCAGCACAGAGCCAGTTGCTGGGAGTAAACAGAAGGTGTGTGTGTGTGTGTGTGTGTGTGTGTGTGTGTGTGTGTGTGTGTGTGTGTGTATGGGGGGTGCGGGGTAGAGAAGAGCCAGTGCATCATTGCGGAACACTCTCCAAGGACCCCTCCCCAATCCCTTTGCTGTGGACCCCAACTCTAGAGAGTGTGCCTTCTGGCTCACTGTGGCACCTGTCTAACCCTGTGCACCCCATGCCCAGCTTCTGCTGCTCACACACCCGCCCTGCCCTTCTCCACTCGCATCTTGAAGAAGCCGATCCTTCACTGGAATTTGTTTTCCAAGCTTTAAAAACAAAATTACTGGGAGGGTAAAAGGAAACCAAAGCCCTCAGCCCCGGGGCATCATGCCACCAAACTCCTTCAATTCCTGCCCTGGGGTTCTTGTGTCCCTTTGAAATAGACACGGTTTGGGTTGAACCTGCACTTCCTAGCATCTGGAGAAGAGGAGGAAGAATATACTATTTTTAAAAGGAACTTTCTGGAAAGTGTACAAGACCTGATAATTAAAAAAATAAAAGCCAAGCCCTCAGCTGCACAAACAGCCCTTGTTCTCTTCCAGCAAAGGTCTGTCCGGAGTGCCCACCTTCCTCTCCCTGAGAAGAGCAATTAAGGAGACCATTGGTCTGTTCCCTCGAAGCCTGCACAGTCACCCCTTTGATCTAGCTGGGAGCAGTTGGGGAGCTCGCAGTCCTGCCTCTCGCCTGCAGCCCATTTGTAGGCACTGTGTTCATGGTGCCGTCCCTCTTCCCTAACAGAGTTTTTTGAATCCGAGTGTACACATCTGTCTTTATACCCAGCCGCTTTTCTGGCCCCAAACAAGTTCTCTGTGAGTTTCCCCAACCGAGCTCAGTGGGATCTCTGTCAGCTGCAAGATTTATGTCATCTTGTCCAGTCCTGAGAACTGTTTCTTCGGCTTTTCACATCTGGATCTAATTGGAAAGACATTAAGTGCACTGGAGAAGCATATTTTAGGGCAGTTCTTTATAGACACCCTGGTAAAGGAGCTGATGGCCGTAAGTTCGAGCAGAATGAGCCAAGACAACCTCTCAAGGAGTGAAAAGCACAAAATTATGAAAGAGCTGCCGGATATGAGAAGGCCCTGTTCCAGGATGACATTTATCAGGTTTCTTTGGGAAAGAAACACGCACAGTGCTGGCAAACACAGCCTGGGTCCTGCAGCGTGGGGCAGTCACGGGATCAGTGGGGCCTTTGGTGTTTTGTGTGCTGGCATTTGGGTGTGTTTACACAAACATTTTAGAGGGGAGGAGGGTGGCCGGTAACTACAAATGCCGTCACCTTCTTGCCTCACCTTCCCTTTTAGGGCCACCACACCCTGTGGTATCCTTGAACATAATAGAAGCATCTAGTCAGCTTGGGGCCAAGACAGGACAGGCTTGTGTGCCTTTGGCCAAAGCCTTTTCTCCCTCATCTTCCCCTGGTTGAGCATACTGTTTGGTTTCGGATAAACTCATCCAGGATGAAAGGCAGAAGGTCCCTGAGGTCATCAGCACTGCAAGTTCTCAAACTCATGACTGCTAGTCAAAAAGAGAGAGAGAAAAAAGATTTTTTTAAAAAGCAGTTTTCATCATAATACTGATGAGCTCCTTTTTTAAAATCTGTATTAATTATGATTCAAAGCTCTGGCCTTTCTAGTTACTCAGGAGTAGCCCACTGCCTTAGTCTTGGCCCCCAAATGCCTTAGAAGGCCAGTGGATATTCTATTCTCTTACCTGAATTCCACCTCATCTCGCTCAAAGCCTTGATAAACAGGGTTGCCTGGCCTTTTGTGGGCCATATAGACACTTTGGGCAATCTGGTGAAACTAACATACCTCTTTCACAGAATGCTTTTTAAATAACCTAATTTTTACAAAATTATATTGAAAAAAAGCCATCAAGACACTTTCAAGTAAATGTATGCTGTAGTAGAGAATGTATTCAACATTTATCTAGCAGTTGGTGTCTGAACTATTTCTAATGTGCATACAGGAGCTCTACTCTTTCACCTTAAGAAGGGCAAGGGCTGGGGAGATGTCCAAAGTCTGGGGCCTTGTTTTGATTCCCCAGTATCCATGCAAAGCCAGATGCACAGTGCCACTTGCATGTAGAGTTCATTTGCAGTGGCAAAAGGCCCTGGCTTGCTCATATTCTCTCTCTGTCTCCTTTTATCCCTCCCCTTGTCTCTCTCTCTCTCTCTCTCCTATCTCCCTCTGCTCACAAGTAAATAAAAATATTTTAAAGTGCTATTTCTGTTACACATTGTTATAAATTGAACATCCTCAACCTCAAAATGTGAAATGCTCTGAAGTTCAAAATTTTTGAGCACCTCACCTACATTTCACATTTCAGAACATTTCTGATTTGGGATTTTGGGTGTCAGAGTACTCAATCAGGAGTCTATGAAAATGTAATCCAAATTCAAAGCCTCAGAAACATGAGGAAACATCTGAAACCTGAGAGCTAGGGAGATGGCTCAGTGGTTAAAGGTGCTTGTTTGCAAAGCCTATGGATCCAGGTTCAACTTCCCACCTGTTCACGTAAAGCTGAATAGTTATTCATTTGCAGCATCAAGAGACTCTGCTGTATACACACACACACACACACACACACACAAATAAATATTTTTAAAATATTTGACACAGAGAGAGAGAGAGAGAGAGAGAGAGAGAGAGAGAGAGAGAGAGAGAGAGAGAGAGAAAGTGAGCATGCCAGGGCCTCACTATAAATGAACTCCAGATGCATTTGCCACTTTGTTCATCTGAATTGATGTGGGTACTGGGGAATCAAACCCAGACCATAAGACTTTGTAAGCAAGTGCCTTTAACTGCTGAATCATCTCTCCATCCCCTAAATAAACATTTTTTAAAAGAAATCTGAAACACTCTGAGTTCAAGCATTTCTGATAAGGGATGCTCAGCCCATAATTGTAGACGTGTGGCCTCTCTTCATTCACTCAGCCCCCCACTTCACATGGTGAGGGGGCTCCTAATTGCCGCTGGAGCCTTGTCCATGTCTGTGACTTGAAGGTATTTGGTCCTCCCTGGAGCCTTCTGGGAAGATTCAACTGCCCTCCCTGTGTCCAAACTGGTCCCCACCAAATTCCTTGGCCAGAGCGAGCAGCTGTCAGTGAGGGACAGTAGAAAGTCCCTGTCACATGCTGACCAGTCCACTTTCCTGGGCCCCACATATACAGTGAAAGTGTATGCCATGTAAGAGACCAAAAGGGTGCAGACAGCCAGGAGGCCTGGTCTATCCCACAGCCTCCTGACTGGTCTCCTGCCACCTCCGCCACTCAGCAGCAGGGACAGATCTGTTACAGTTCACGCATTGCTTGTCTGTGCTCTTAACCTCACCCAGTGGGCCTCCATAGGGACCCAGCTGTGTCTGCTGAAATTCATCAGTTGAAGTCCCCATCCTCAGTGCCTGAGAATGCCACCATCTTCCAGGCCCTTTCACAGACCACAAGTTGAAATGTCCAATTTATCCATTTTTCTCTTTTAGAGAAAACACATGAGGATACTTGCTGTTCAGTCTCTTTCTTAGGATTCATCTTCCCTTAGCCTGCCTTCAAGGTGGGCTGGAAACCTTTTCCGTTGTCCCTTACAGTTCACGTGTGGCCTGCTGCTGATTTACGTGAACACCACGTGGGGACAGTATAGTTCTGAATGGTTAATTCTTGCTTTTCCCTCTGCTTATTTGTCTTTGAATCTGGTATGTGGATGTGTTTGTAGCACATGGATGTCAGAGGACAACCTCATGTTGGTTCTCACCTTCCACCTTGTTAGAGACAGGCTCTCTTTCTTGTTCACTGCTGCATGGACCAGGCCAAGTTTTTGTGAGTCTGAAGGATCTGAGCTCAGATCCTCACACATTACCCACTGACCATCTCTCCAGGCCCAGCTCTGAATTTTTATTAGATTCTAGGGTCCTGCTTACTCGCCTATAAGTTCTCACTTCTTTCTCAGTTGACAGGGAAGTCTGGCTCAACTTTTTTTTGTTTGTTTTCTGGTTTTTTTTTTTCCAAGTCTTGACATTGGCATTCACTAGGAACCTTTCATCTGCCTTTGTCTTCCAGGAATCCCTCTTCCACCCCACCACTCCCCACCATGGGACCCCTCCCAGAGGCAGAGAGTATGAGGACTTTTTCCTCTGAAGTTGGTTCCTTGCATGAAAATACAAGAATTAATAAACTAGGTGCCTATTCTTGGTGTGTGGTCTCTGTGTACTCTAGAGATGCCACTTTGCAGAAGGGAGAGAGGATCAAGGTGGTTCCTGAGAATATCAGAGCACAGGTACCACTCTATCCTCTCCAGGCCACGCCTCTGGGCTTCCTGAAGCGAGCAGCCATTTTCACAGAGGGAGCATAGTGTTGGGCTGCAGATACTGACAGGGAAGGCCCAGCTCTGTCCTGTTCTAGGCTTTCCATCCCCATTCATAATGCCACCATGCATACCGTCTTCCATTTTAATTTCCACTGGCTAAATGGAGAAGACCATAATGCCAGCTCAGAGATGGGAAGAGTCACAACATTATACTGTGGGACCAGGGTAAAAACTGGGTAAAAACACACTGCTGGACTTTAACAGTCGTAGCTTAACTTAACACTGCCCAGGGCATAGAGTTCACATAGAAAAACTTCATAGAAGAAGGTGCCCAGTTTCCCTTGGGACACATCCCAGATAGCATCTGATACTGTAAGTACTACTTACTTCTGGAAGTCAAGGTATTGCTTTGTGCCTTTTATGTCTGCACTCATTCACTGATTTCCTTCTTTGAAATATCATCCTACCCATATTTGGCTAATAACGCTAGCTATACAAAGCACTAAAGTTGCATGCTGTCAAATTCCAAATAGCTTATTGCTTTTAGAAACCACCCACTCTTCAGCAAATTCCTCTAGCCCTTTGATAACTTAATTCATATCCTTTCCACATATTTATCCAACAAGGCCGATTTTAATTCTGGCAGTGGTCACCCTCTTTTCCTCCTGGGCTTTGATACTACCAGACGCAAGAGGAAAAACATTTGCAATATGCCTACAATCTATTTCAACATATCATTCTATCCAGTTGAATGTCAGGCATTTCTAAAGAATGCTGTTGGTTGATATAATGTCCCTTGCTTAAGTTAAGGTTTTGATTTGAAATTCTGTATTGGAATGTTTTACATTGCGTTTTGTTCCAAAATTTTTAAATCTATCACAGATATTCTCTTAAAGTTACCTGGCTTCCTTGAAAGATTGATCATCAAGAGTAGAGTTTATCACGGTCTCTTTAGAAAACAAAAGAAGAAAAATATTCTGTTTTTGAGAGGAAATGTATCTTGGGGTGTCAAGGGAGAGAATGCTCTGCCTGTTAATAGACATTAGGATCTGCCAGCTGTCATGTTTGCAGCTTGCAATGGATTAGGATTCCATCACTATCGGCACATAAATCCCTACACTTGTAACCTTACATCTTCATTTGCAGCCAAGCAATTAGGAAAGTGTTTGTGTATGTTAACATGTGTCTAGAAGTTTGTAGGAACAACAGAGAATTTGTTATATATTTATTTGGTAGACAACCCTTATCCTCCAGAGTATTACGAATTTCTTCTCATTTGGAAATGGAGGTAGCTGGGAACCATTTGTGATCATATTGTTCCAAATCCAAATGATTTTATTGCTCAAAAAAAAAGATATTTTAAAAATTCTTAAAGGTAGTGTCTTTTCCTTCAAGGTCAAATTTAATTATAAACCTTAAAATTACTTTTACTGGGGCTGGGGAGATACCTCAGTTGATAAAGTACTTGCCATGCAGACATTAAGGACCTGAGTTTGATCCCCAAAATCCACATAAAATACTAAGCAGAGTGGTATGTGCTGGTAATACCAGTGCTGGGGAGGAGAGACAAATCCTTGGGACTCATTGACCGACCAGTCAGCCCAGCCTACTTGGCAAAGTCCAGGCCATTAAGACCCTATCTCAAAAGGTGAATGGCACCCGAGGAACACCACCAGCCTCTAGCTTCTACATTCACATATATGTACATGCACCTCATCTCCACAGCAACACACACACACACACACACACACACACACACACACACCTTTAGAGATTCTAAAATTTATCAAGTGTGGTATTTTAGTAATGTGCTCTTCTTCCAATTGTAACTAGAAAAAGAGGTAGTTTACTTCTCTAATGTTATAGTGATTTTTCTTTTTGTCATTTAAAAAATACCTTTTTAAAAAATTAAAGTTAATTCTTACAAAGTTTCTTCTAAAGTCATAATAATAAGTTGCCATAAAATAAATGTGCAATGCACGAGAGCATGCACATTGGTGACCTATCACAAGCCTAATGTCCATTTGAAAGACCAACATGCAGCCACTGCTTGGTTAAGGTTAAATAACCAGTCTTTCAACATCCAATGAATTGTTCTTTTGGGTTTCAATAAATGGGAGAAAACATCTATTACCTAATTTCTTTATTGTTTCTAAGAATTAATAATAATATGTAAAAGAGTTTGAAGGGAGTTAGGTATTCTTTTTTATTGTGTGCATGTGTCGTGTGCATGTATGGTCATATGTGTGTGTGTCCGGAGGCTACACGGTAACCTTGCATGCATCCTCAGGACTGCCATCCATTTCTTCATGAGACAGGATTTCTTATTGGCCTAAGCTTACCAATTACTGGATGGTCAGCAAACCCTCAGAATTCTCCTGTCTCCATATTCCCAGCATATGGTTACAAGCCTATACCACCATGCTCAGCATTTTAACATGGATACTGGGACTCAAACTCAGGTCCTCATGCCTGCAAGATTAGCACTTTACCGACTAGAATGTCTCCCCAGCTCCTGAAATTCTTTTTTGTTTTATTTATTTATTAAAGGAGAGAGAGAGAGAGAAGAGAGAGAGAGAGAGAGAGAGAGAGAGAGAGAGAGAGAGAGAGAGAGAGAATGGGTGCACCAGGGCCTCCAGCAGAAGTCAGGTAGTGTGATGCCTTTGTATCTGGAAGGCATAAGGAGGTGACATAAGAAAACAAACCATGTGAGGAACACCCAGGTCTAAGGAAATGCGTGTGAAAACCCCCAAGTCAGGAGTGTTCTCCAGGGTCCAAGAATAAGTGGCAGCTGTGCTGGACCCTATGAATGTGGGGAGTTCATAGGTGATGACGTGGGAGCAGTAAGTGGGACATACTCGCGTTGGGAGCCATAGTTGGGAATGAGGGATTATTCAGAGAGAAATGAGGACCTGGGCAATAACCTGTTCTCATTTACATTTTGGAAGATGTGCAAAAGCTATGCTTTCAGCTGGACAGGATGGACCCAGGGAAGCTAGTTAAGGAACCATAGCATGAGTCCCCATGAGATGGCAGTGGGGTGGGCTAGGATAGTAACAGGGCAAGGGGCAAGCTACATTCTGGATTCCAGTTGCATTTCAAAGAAGAACCAACAAGGCTGGATAATGGGCCAGGTGTAGGAAGTTAGCTAGAGGAAGCAAGTGAGACTGAATCCCAGGGGTTTGCCTGGAGACCCACTTCCTTGGAGAGTAGTGTGGGGATGTGAATGAAGATTTCAGTTTAGGGCAGGGTTGAAAGGCAATATATCACACATCTGAGTGGAGAAATCCAGCAGGCAGTGTGAAATCCACCAGACATGTGAACTCTAGCCCAGAAGGCCAGTCTAGAGATAAGAATATAGGGCTATCCATATGTGGTAGTTTGAATTATGTCCCCATAGACTCGGGTGTTCTATTAAAGCTTGTAACTTGGGTTTACAGCCACTTGGTTGGAGGGCATGTCACTGAGGGTGGATCTGGATTCCAGCCTAAAGCTATGCAGAGCAGTCTGAACTCTGGGGGTCCTGCTTGCTGCAGGTTCATGCTTGCTTGTGGTGCTGAAAGTGAACCAGCCTCTTCTGCATTGTGGAACTTCCCTCAGAACTGTAAGCCTGAAATAAATCCTTCCTCCCATAAACTGTTTGGATGTTCATCCAGCAACGTGAAGCTTTCTACACCACCATATTTGTAAGGGATTTAAGATGTCAGCCTCAGTTAAATAATCTAGGGAGAATATTGACAGAGAAGATAAGAGGTCCAAGGGACAGCCTTCCAAACTCAAGAAGGAAATTTTGGTTAAACAGGAAACTGAGAAGTGAAGAAAGGAAAAGCCAGAAGACAAGAAGTTCCTGAAGCCAAGCAAAATCTGCCTTTTGTATTAATTCCTCTTCTTGTTGCTGTGACAAAGTACCTGACAAAAATAAGAGAGGAAAGGCTTGTTTGGGCTCACATTTTGCAGGTACAACCCACCTGGTGGTTGCAGCTGTCGTCAGAAAGCAGAGATGAGTGAGTGCTATGACTCAGCCCACTCTCTCCTTTTTATTAAGTCTGTGACCCCAGCCCATGGAATAGTGCCTCCTACAATTAAGGTGGATCTTCTCATTTCAGTGAACCCAATCTAGAAACTCCCTCACAGATATGCCCAGAGAGTTGTCCGTTCTAGATTCTGGATCCTGTCAAATTAACAGCATTCACCATCTCACACCTTTCAACTTTGGGGGGGGGGGAATTGAAGTTTCTGACTAACATTCATTTATAGGTTCTGGTTAACCCAGCTAGTATCTGATCTCTAACTATCTAGGTTCTAAGTCTTTATAGTCTCCCAGTGAGGTAAGCTGCATATCCTGACCTCATGAAAGATCTTACTGTTTCAGTCAATCCTGCCTGCCCCAAGTTCAGCTCAGATGGGCAGTTACCACACTCCAGCTATCCCTCCACTCTCCAAATGGCCACAGTTCAGAAGAATCACAAAGATTCTGCACCCAGACCTTTGCTCTCTTAGGACTCCGTGCCTCAGTCTGGTTCATTGCTGTGCTGGCTGGAGAGGTGTGGCTGGTGTGGCCCAGGTTCCAAATCTACCCAGAACAAGCCATGTGGCCTCCTGCATATCACTTCATCTAGGTCTCTTGTCTGTAACCGGGATTGAAAGTCAAACCTGGCTGTTAATGTTACCGTGAAGATCCAACAAATCTGGAAGTGGGAAGTCCTTAGCACTGAATGACTCCTTCGTCAGCACGAGATATTGTATTATTAATTAAGTTTTTACTTGCCCAAGATCGTAGCTAAGAAGAGAGGGAGCAAGCTGTTGAGCCCAGGTAAATTCCGTTGCAAATCCCATGTGTCTAACACACCTTGCTTCCCTGCCTGCTGCAGGATTTAGGGAGCTCTTGCTATTCTGTGACATCATCAGTGTACACGTCTTCCTAACTCTAAGTTGTCTAAAGTCACTTGGAGGCTTGACATCGACCACGGTGGAAGTCTCAATTGATGTAGTGAATCACCATTTTGTTTCTCCAGAGAGACAGGTGAACATTTATTTTAACAGTGGCAGAACCTTCCAGAAAAATCTAGAACCCTATATCAGGAAGGTTTTACCGATCTCATTTTCTTATGGAAATGTTGAGGAAGGCAAGGGATAGACCCTTCTTTCCATGACCAGTGGCAAAGCTCAGCCTCATTGACTCCTCTTCATAGGAACTCAGCAAACTGCACCCATAACATGTTAGTAGCTCCAAGTGTCACCTTCAGCAACCTCATCAAACCCTCCAGATGCTTGGACTCCGCCCACGAGTGGCCTTGTCTCTGTAAGCATGCCTAGTTCTGAGGAGCAGCAAGCTGGAAGCTGGGCGGACCCTCACCAGCCACTGCTTCCTGCCAGACAAATGGCCCTGGCCAAGGGCCTCACCCAGTTTTCCTTCAGTGTCCTCCTGCCATCACTGGACACAAAGTTCTTTTTTGAGGCCAAAGCCCTTTTCCTGCAGCTTTCTCCCGGGGGTTTGGTCCAGCCTTTTTCACAGCTTTAACAACAGTGCCCACCACACTCCTCAGTCCCCATTCCCACTCCCAGTGCTCAAGGGTCCTCTCCACCCAAGTTTCATCCCATGGTGTTGCCTTTCTGTGACTTGAGTCATTTCTTGGTGCTTAGGCTGCTGCCTGTGTCTCTGCTTCTTCACAGCAAATGTCATGATACAGGGCCACTGTGTGCATGTCTTGCTGTGGCTAGAGCACAACGGCATGGATAGTCATGTGGATTCTCCCAGTGACTGGGTGAATGAATGACCACACCCAGGGGCGAGTGACAAAGACCAGGGACTTTCCTTAAGGCGGACTATGGCTGTGAGGGGGAGATAAGATATGTGATGAGTTTGGGGAGCAAGAAGAGGCTTCCCCATACTAAGACCTAAACTCAGACAAACAGCCCATCACATGAACGGTGACCAAAGGCACCTGCAGTGGAAATGCCCAAAGAACCAACTTAGAAAGAGAAAGGGTTCACTGTGGCTCACGGTTTGGAGGTCTACCTGATGGGTGGGTCCTGTTGTTTTGGACCTGTGGTGAGGCAGCACATCATGGCAGAACACTTGACAGAGCAAAACCAATCCCCTCGTGAACAGGACTCAAAAATGAGAAAGAGGAAAGGGTTGGAGCCCACAGTACACATGCTCGTTGACCTAAAGACTTCCCATGAAGTCCTAGCTCTTAAAGTTTTCACCCTCCCAATAGTGCTGTGCTGAGAACTAAGCCTTAATCCTTGGGCTTTGGGGGAACATTTAAGATCCAAGCTATAGCAGATTCCAAATGTGAAGTCCTTTGTCTCCCCTGTACAGATGACAGGGAGATTATATTAGCTTCTCTTGCTGATTTAACAAGTTATTGGGGACATAGTGGCTTAAACCAGCACAGATGTATCATCCCGGATCTCACCGGTGAGAAGGCAGACTGAATTAAGGAGTCATAGTTCTGATTGGACGCTCTAGGGAAGAACTCATGTGCTTTTCTCCTAGGCTCTAGAGGGCACCCATATTCCTTGACAAGATGCCCCCCTCACTCAGCTTTCAAACCCCATAGTGCTGCATCTGTCTGCATTCTTCCCTGACCAAAACCAGAAAGGAAGGGTTCTCTGATTTTAAGAATCTGTGGGATTAGAATGGATGTAGGCTAATCTTCCCATCTCAGTGTTCATGCCTTAATCCCTCCTGTAAAATCTCTGTCTCTGTGTGAAGCAGCACACAGATTCTGAGGATTAGGGTGTGGCGATCTTTGCCCATTACGGATGCCTGCCTTGCTCACAGCATGCGCTTGACCTCCTGTAGTGGTAAGCCCCACCACAGTCTTACAACAAAGTCTTTGTTGTGAATCAGAAATAATTATGAAAGAAAGACAAAACAAGAATAATGGGGAAACAGGAAAAGCACATTAGGGAAAGACATGGTAGTCTCAACACTGTGCTTGTTTGCTCAGAACACTCTCACGTTCCTCAGCACCAGCGGTCTTGTTGTAAATTCAGTTCTGTATTGCCTAGGCTACCAGTCACATAGATTACCCATTCTAATAACCTTTCCACAGAAATAAAGGTGATGGCTGTCTCCAGTTTATTTATTTTATTTATTTGCAAGGAAAGAGATACAGAAAGACAGACAGGCAGACAGAAAGACAGACAGACAGACAGACAGACAGGCATGCTAGGGCCTCTAGCCACTGCAAATGAACTCCAGATGCATACACCACTTTGTGCATCTGGCTTTACTGGAGAATCGAACCCAGGTCCTTAGGCTTTGCAGGCAAACACCTTAACTGCTAAGTCAACTCTCTAGCCTTGTCTCTAATTTAATTGTTCATTTTTTAGAGACTTCCTAAATTCAAAGGTCTAAACACCTGTTTTAAGGGATTATTTTAAATCTACAGAGCTCTGATTACCTACCCTCCAATTATTTTTCCATAGCGAGTAATTTTCACCTTAGCAAGCAGACATCCCTTTGTTCCAAGGGCAAACCCTCTGATGATGTACCAACTTTATGAAAATTACCTGAACTAATAGGGCTGTGGAAGCATGAATGAACAGTGCAGGCTAGAGTGAAGTTGTTAGAAAGCAGGGCAGTGGTTTACTAAAGCTCAGTAATAATGTGCCAAAGCTTAGGAATAACAGTTGCTTTTTGGCTGCTCCTGTTGTATTTAAAGAGAGACGTGGTACTTAATATAGACCTTCAGAGCAAGAGGATAACAGAAGCATTCATATTCACCATTGCTGGGCAACCAGCCTTCAAGTTTACCCTTTTTTTTCAATCATTTAAATAATATAGAATCATTGAATAATGTAAAGTCATCCCCAGAAGTTACTGGGAAGAAAAGATATTCTTCCCCTGCTGATGAAGACATTTGCTTTTGAAACCTATCATTTCCTTTTGGCAAGAGCCTGATTCAGTCAACTGAATGCCAGCAGTCAGATCTGTTTGCGTGAAAAGCTTGTCCTGAGCAGGCACTTTTGGGAGAAAAGGCAAAACAAAACAAACCTTGAACGCTTACTTAGAAATGAAGGCCACATTTAGATGTGAATGGTTACCATTGACTTTAATAGAAACAGCCTGTTTCTGGGAATTGAGATACGTTGTTGGTGGGAAAAGTGTGACATCGAAGCGAAGGAAATAAAAGGACCCTTTGAGCATCTTGTTCAAAGACTTCACAAAAAAAAACCGCTTGTCAGCAAAGGATGAGTTAAAATTCACATTATGCTCAGGAAGGCAGGCCGTGTGGTCTCTCAGAGCCCGACCTAATGCTTCTATGCTGTCATTACACACTAATCCCAGGAGAAGGAAGCAGGAAGAACCGGCACTCGTATCAACATTGTTTGCTGATTGTTAATTGACAAGAGGAGTTAGAAATTACAGAAATGCCTGGAAAGATGCACCTCCATTCTACACACACACACACGCGCGCGCGCACACACACCCCGAAACAGACAGATGACAAATAGGCATGGATAATATCTTATTGGCATTGTGTTTCTGGCATTGCTATAACTACGCCCAAAACAAGCAATACATGAAACAGTAGCGACATCTGTTCTAGAACCTTTGGGGCTTTACTCACAAAACAGTTGTAAAATCTTTTAGGGACAAAAATATTTCTGTGTCTCTATGCAGATGCTTTTCTCTAAGGAAAATAAATACACACACACACAGGTGTAGAGTTGAAAAGACAGAAATCAAAACAGGAAATACTTCTTTAATTTTCTCCTTTCAAAAAGCTACATTTATCCCTTAAATGTGCCATTTCTTTTCTTCCTTTTCAAACATAGCAGAGCAGGTTCGTTGTCATAAGCAGAGGGGTTAAGGTTGCAGCTGGGAGGCTGCGGTTACATCCCATTGGATGCTGAGTGTGTTTGTTTTCATTTGCTACAAAAACATTTTCTGACCTTGGAAATGAAATCATTGAGTTGTCTATTTGTTTATGGCCAAAGACTTATGGAGGGTTCTGGTACTTAGGTTAGTGTATCTTTGAAGCTCTCCAATCCAGTGAGTGGGAAGTTACCCAGTTTGGTTTAGCATCATTCAGGATGTTCCTCATTAAGGAACCCAGATTTGCTTCTTCCCACGACTCCCCAAGATTAGTTTACATTTATCACACAGCAAACCATCCATGCTGAGAGGGTGGACTGCGGGCTTGGGAGCTGAACATCTTGTTATCTATTTACTTTCTCAGTAAGTAGAAAATTCAGAGCTTGCTTCTTAATCAGCCTTCAAGTATCTCTCCAGCTGATGGTGCTTTGCTTTTCCCTCTTTCCAAAGTGTCCTTCAACATTATGAAGCATAGTTGGGATGTTTTGAAAGCAGCTACCCTTTAAAAAGTTAACAGTTTATTCAGTTGAAATAGTTTAAGTATGAGGATTTTGTTGATTTTATCTTTTCTTCACAAATTTGGAAGCATTTAGTTAAGCATTTTTGTGGACTGCTCATTTTTAGTATGTGTTCATAAATCCACTGCATTAGCCATTGTTCTTTGAAATAATCCATCTGATAGCAAAGGCTTATTCTGCTTATTGAGCTGAGTATGAAATTGAGTTCCGCTAAGCAGAATGTGGCCTTTCCAGGCATTATGCATTATCCTATTACAGTGGGCATTTTGTTGTAGAAAGAGAAGCCAACCCATCTCCTTCCATGGAATCCCTTCATCTGTTAAAACGTTCTTTCTTGGAAAAGAGAAAAGAGTGGGTGATGAACTGAGGATGATGGAAGATCCAGGAGTGACAGCACACACCTGTGGCCAACCTGGGCTGCATAGCAAGTTCCAGGCCAGCTTGGGCTACAGAGTGAGACCCTGTCTCAGACATGCTTGTGCACACACACACACACACACACACACACACACACACACACACACACACTATAGGGAGACTGATTCCACAATGTATCTCATGGCCAGTGCAGGAAACAGCTTCCTGGGTGCTCTGAGAGCACTTGTAAGAAGAGGCTCCAGGTAAGCAGCCGCAGAGCCTGCTTTCCTCGGCACGTGGCTGTCATCAACCCCTTCACCCATTTGTCCCACTTAGTTCTTTTTGTCTTTTCCATTTTCACCCGTTATCACTTCATTATCCTACATCCCACAAACCCAGGAAACACCAGAGCTCATCTCTCCCTCCTATGGACAAACACAGCAAAGAAATGAAAAGGTCTTTTCAGAAAAATGGAGAAGGGGGGCCAGTAAGGGAGCAAGATCCATTATCCTCAAAATGTTCATAAATAGGTCCAGTCGTCTCTCTTGTGGTCATTGGGTAATTTTAAGTAACAAAGTAAGGACTGTAGTCATGTGAAGTTAGTCAACATTTTAAGTATTACAGAAGTGCCATGTGGATAGCAAGAGGTCCGTGGGACCCCCACAAGACAACAAATTCCTTTTCTACAGAGTGCAAATAACTTAGTGAGCTTAGCTTAAGCAACTATCGTGGGAAGCAATGAATAGAATGAGTCTATAAGATGTCTCAGGAATGATTCTCAAATAACATGGTTGAGAGAAGCTGTGCTTGCATTGAATGTGAGCAGCCAAAAGGTCAGGTTAAATAAGATGATGTGGCCAAGAACGTGGTTTGTCTTCTGCCTACTTATGTGCTGTGTGACCTGAAGCAGCTTGCTGAATTCTCTGGGCTCTGTTTCCATGTGGCTGAGATAATACCTGAGGTCATGCAGGTGAAAGGCTGGGTCCCATGACTGCTGCACCAATGATGTTCACCAAATGGTAGCTGTTACTGTTTACAGAGGTTAAGATACATTGTCATCTTAGCCTTTTATAAATTATAAAGAAGTCCTCTCATACTTGTAAGCTATTGTATTCGGAGTTATCAGTCAGATGTGGGTAGAATGATGTCACCAGCTAGATAAGGGAATGTTACTTGGAAGCCACTGAGCATACCTGTGGAGGGATGCCATCACGCAAGAACTCTGAAAGTTCGTTCATCACATGGAGTGAAAGAGCACATTGCTATCCAGCCAGCAGGACATTCTTGACGTGGTGACAGTGCACAGAAGACCTTGAATGACACGATGATAATATCTTCCAAAGGGTTGTGCAAGAGCTAAAAAGCCAAACCTGCTCCCGATCCTGTCTCCTGCTGGACCTCTCTTCCAATGGAAGAGGCAGGTGCTGTGGGGTTCTGCACTTGGCAAAGTAGATCATTTGTTCCTGGGGTTCAGACAACACTGTGATCCACACATTCCCAAGGCAACTAGTGAAAGCAAGTTACAGCTAACTAGCTGATACGTGATTTTTTTTAAGCATTTGGGTGAGGATAGAATGCTTGATTAGCAGGTGTGAGGCCCTGGTTTTGGTCCCCAACATGGATCTTTCTCTGTCTCTGTCTCTGTCTCTCTCTCACACACACACAAGGATAAAAATTTGTTTTGAAAAAAAAATTTGTTTTGAGTTGTGTTGGCCTTATTATAAGCAAAATCAGGATTAAGAGATCTTGGCATTCTCAGAAGTCTCAGCAATATTGCATTGCAGATTAAAATGTCCTCGTGCTCAATGGATTTTCAATAGTCCTTTTAAGAAAAATTGATAATAATTAGCATTTCTACTAATAATTTACCCATGAATAAATCAGAACAACAGAGTTGATCATTTTCTCAACAGTGTTTAGTCTGTAAAGAGCTCGAGATTCAGTAGGCCATTCCTGAGTTGTAGCTCTTTGGAGAGATCCTCTTAGGAGTCCAGCAGTAGGTAGGTTTGGACATGAGGTGGCATGGGAGACATGAGGTAAGGGTGCTGTGGTGATGAAACAAGCCTGGGAGACTGTGCACACTCAGAGGATGATGGTCACACAGAGTACATCAGACTTAACAATGCCTGGAAGATCACCAAGTCAAATCAGAGGGGCAGTCAGCTTCCTCTGCAGTCCCCTTTTGAGAGGCCCAGGGAAGACTACCCAAATCTGGGTCCCTAGAGTGTGAATTAATTTTTTCAATTTTTAATTTTTTGTGTGTGCATAGTAAATGTGGTGGTAGTGGAGTGTGTGTGTGTGTGTGTGTGGTGTGTGTAGGTGTGTACAGATGTTCACACCCTGTGTGTACCTGTTGTAGTCAACTTTCTATTGCTATGCAGAAAGAACTCAAGCAAAAGCAGCTTGTGGAGGAATGGGTTTATTAGGTTTATGGACTCAAGGGGAGACTCCATCCTGGCAGAGAAAACAATGGCATGAGCAGAGGGGTGGACATCACCTCCGCCACAGCACTGCAAACAGTGGCAGGAAGGTGTGCCAAACACTGACAAGGGAAAACTGGTTTAAAACCCCATAAGCCCGCCCCTGACAACACAGCTCCATCGAGGTTGTAAAACCCAAACTGCCATCAGCTGGGGATGGAGCATTTAGAACACATTCATTTGTTTGTGGGGAACACCTGGATCAAACCATGACAATACTCCATAAACACATGTGTGGAGGCCCAGGGAGAAAGTTAGGTATCCTCTACTTCTCTTCTCCCTTACATCCTTAAGACACATCTCTCCTTGAACCTTAGCTCACTAAGCAAGGAGCCCCATGGCTCTGCCTATTTCTGCCCTCCTCTGCTCTGGGTCACAGGCATGTGTCACCACCACGCTAGGCTTTTTATGTAGGTGCTGGGGATTGAGCTCAAGTCCTCATTGCTTGAGAACAAGCCCTCCTACCTACTGAGTTATCTGAGCTAAAGGAAACTTTTGAAAGCAGCTTCAGGTCACTAAAGCCAAATTAGTGAATACGGTAAAGAATCAGCACACAACACAGAGATGGGGGGATCCTGGCTACCTTCTGAGCTGTTCAGGATCCCCTACCCCATGGACTGATTGCGTAAGCCCACCAAGGAGGGCCCCCAGTGGGTTGGGGACAGGGAGAAGGGAAATGGTAGTACCATCATAAGATTTGCTCATACAATGTATCTAATTAAGGATAATAAAGATTATGTATAAAGAATCAGGACAATCAAATTCTAAGGTAGGACTCATCTTACCCATGAAGCAGTTCAGAGAGATTATTCAGAGGTCCTGGAAGAAATACCTCCTGCTTTTGCTGGACACAACCTCTCTGGGGCACAAGGAAAGCACAGACCAAGGTCTCTAAAAGTAAACATGATCAAGACAGGTGAGGCTGCCTGTTATCCCAGGACTGGAGCGGCAGAAGCAGCGGGATCAGGAGTTCAAGGCCAGTTTCAGCTACCTAGCCAGTTGGAGGCCAGCTAGGAGACAAGAGAGTCTGTCTCAAAAAAATGGAATGCGTATCACAAAGAGGAATCTTCATATGGACTTTAGCTAATGCATCAATATTTGCTCATCAGTTATAACAAACATACCGTGGCAATTGAAGACATAAATAATAGGTGCAAGTGTGTTCAGGGCAGGGAGGGAGGAAGGAGTGTGGGGGAACTGTATGTATTACTGGCTTAATTTTCCTGTAAGCCTAAAACTGTACATAAAAAAAAGAGTTTATTAACTTTAAATCAACCCAGTCCCAAATATATTCTGCATAAAGAAACTTAAAAGAAAGCATGTACCTTGTCAGTTACCCAAAGAGACCTTTGGCAGATAAAAGTTGGGGAACTGCATGAGTGAGCTCTTTTTCAAAGGCAGCTGAGAAGACCCAGATGCCCAAAGTGTGAAGCAGCGGGCCTCTCCAAGAGTCAAGCACCCTGGACTGCCGACACCTAGCTCAGACTCAACAAAGTCCTGCTAATGGGGTTTAGGAGGCGGGCTGGGGGGTGGGGGTGGGGGTGGGGAGGAACAAAATTCTTATTCAAAGAATTAACAATTTGGATGGTGCATAAGAGTGTCAACAAATTATGTAGATCTTATCAGTATCACATTTTTGGTGCCTCCCAGCGATCTAGCCAGGCTCCACCAGCCTGTCAACACTGACAGCATCCCACACCTGCCCAGGCCTAGCAACACCTTGGGAGGCTCTGCCCGGACAGGCTTGCCTCCCAGGAGCCCCGAAGATCCCTAGGGAGCCCAGAGCTTCTCTTCCCCTCTCCTCTCAGGATACACACATACCTTGGTGCAAATGCCTGCTATCCACTAATCTTCTGCGGCTTGGTTGGGGTTCCATGTTTAGACAGTTGAAACCTACCTTTATGCTTACTTTGAAGGGTACTGAAGGTGGGAACTGATTAGGCAGTCATGATTGTTGAAGTGTTTTAAGTTGACACAAGGTGCTTCTACATGGGCAGATGAGACTTGTTAGTAAGAGACAAGGGATAACACTCCACTGAAATTCTCCTCCCCAGCCCTCTAACAATGAAATCCTAAATTTTGCTTTATTCAGACTAGAGAAAACCAGAGTTCTTCTATGTCAGGGTTCTTCTACAGCTACCTACTCATTCATTAAGCTCAGTGAATGCCTCTCCTGTCTGTTCTCATTTCTAGGCAGCTTTAAGTGCCTTGAAACAGTTTTCTGAACAAGGATTGGATCCAATCGATGGAGCAATGAATATTGAAAAAGGTTCTCTTGAAAAGTGAGTAAATCCCTGGTCAGTATTTCTGCATCTGTAATTTTGTGACTGTATAAAAGATGAGACTGTACAAAAGATGAGCTAATAATGAAGTGGAAAAATCCAGACAATGATATCTTAAAGTTTACCAAATTATTCATAACACAGTTAAATATTGAGAAATGAAAAACTATAAATGGTAGAATTCATCTCCTACAGTGTCTGTGAAAGTTTCAACTTGTGAACTGATCATTATTTATGCATTTTAATGTCTGATGGAAATATTCATGAGTTTTGTTGACTGGAAAGACTTGCAAAACTTACACAAGATTGTTTTATTTCACACTGTTGAGAATTCTTTGACAACCCATTTTTTTGTTTTGAGGTTTAAAAAAATCACTCATATTCCTTCTAAGTTGTGGGTACAACTGAGAAAAAAGGAGCAGGGATGAAAGGCGGTGTCCCTGCTTTGTCTAGCTTTGGTTTTTCACTTTGTTGTACAAAACCCAAGCACGCACTGCATTGGATGGCCACAGACAGGGAGCTCCCAGAGCTGCAAAGACAAAAATGCAGCTCTAATCATTATTTCTGAAATCCAGCTCATTCCTTTCTTTATTTTTTTATGGGATTTGAACATAAGTCCTACATAGGGAACTGAGTTTTGGGGCCCTCCAGAGACTCAATTTATAGTAACAAAATGGAAAGTCTATTATATTTACATAATGGAGTTCAAGCACTTTTAAAGTAATAATAATGGCCAGTAAGATGTCAGAACATATACATAACATTTTTAGAATTAAAATAAAAATACATAGCCCAAGAACTTAAAAGGAGATATATTGATCTATAGTTAAATGAACATAAAAAAAAGGAAAACAACAGCAAAACCCCAGCATTTGGTCATTAATATTTAAAAGGTAAGAAAAGCATGAGAAGAAAACATCTGGTAAATAGACATGGCATTTTAAGTCATCTATAGATTGGCAACCATTTATAAGCTAATTTAATCAAAACCATTTCCACATGATCTCATCAGCAGACTATCTGAACATAAATATTGTTTTTTCACTTTAAAATGTCACTTTTGTGGTGACCTTTGAATCCCGTGTGCCATCTGCTAATAAACATGCCTAAAGACGTGCAGCCTCGGACCTCAGCTCTTGTTCATGTATTAATCTTTCAGACAAGCCAAGCATCTGCGAGAGAAAGCGGACAATAACCAGGCGAACCTGGGCTCCATCACTCAGGACTGCAAGAAATCAAAGGCGGCCATCTAGCAGCTCCCAGAACCCATGGCTGCCACTGCATCCTTATAAACCTGTCAGCACGCATGAGGGTGTCTGTGTTCAAGGAAATGGATGACTAATACCATTATTTGAGTCTTATGTGAAGACAACACTATTCTAACACAAGAGATAATGTACATGGTACTGTTTATTCAACTGGGGGAAAAATAAAACTTTGAGCATTTCCCTTGGAACTTGAGATCAGATCATAACTCATTTGCCCAGAGGCAACAGAAATCTGATCCCGCTACTGGAGCTTAAAATAACAATTAATGAAAAGTGTTAGAAACAGAGCTAAAGTTTGAGGAATTGAGTTTGGTTCTGTCCTTATGATTGTTTTGTGGTGGCGCTTGTGTTTGGTTATATTTCTGCTCTCTCGTTTGAAATAATGCTTGACAATTCAAAACTTAACCAATGATGTGCTGTGGAATGTGATGGTTGTTGTCTTCATAGAGAGTCTCACAGTTTCTCTTTTTACGCAGATCTTTGTAATCTTCATCCGACACATATATAAATATAAATATATATATAAATCACTTTACGGTGCATTGCACACAGATGTACGCAAACAACTATGTTTTAAATCAGATCAGATATTTGATTAAAAATATGAAATAACGCTAGGAACAAGTAGTTTCTATATATTTCAGGAATTTTCAAAGAATGAAATTGAAATAAAACCAAGCAGTTGTGGGTTTTGAGCTCCATGATGCCATTAGCCACCAAGGGGGCGTCTTGCCTCTACACGTCACGTTCCTGGATTCCGCTCTGTCGTGGACATTGTGCCCAACCCCCATCCGTGTCTTGTAGTCACTCAAGGTTTCATCGAATGTCTTTAGTGACTGTCTCTGGACTGGGAACAGTGAGTAAGACCAAAATAAAGACTGTACGTGGTGGGGAAGGGAAAGCCTGTTGGAGAAGCTCCTAGTCAGCCACTCTCTGGACCAGCATGTCGGAATCCAGTGTGGGGCAAATGCAGTAAAAATTTGGTTGGTTTCCGTGTGAAGTGTTGTTCTTGATTTTTTTTTCATTTCTTCACTCTGGTCTATTAAATGTCACCTCAGTGAAATCCATTGGAAGGCCAGCACCCAGCCATGGGATTAGAGAGTGACCATATCTGGGAAATAGCAGAGCCGCCTCCTGGGTGACTCGACCTAGTCTGGCCAGCTAATGTCATCGCATTGTTCGTGCTTTCTCCTTATTGATTTGCACATGTTGTGCAATGAGAAAACACTATATGGTCTAACTGCTAGGCCCAACCTGACAGGAGGACTAGAATTATGTAAGATTTCACAAGCAAAACCACCACAAATCATGATCTGGCTGACTCACACGCGACTGGAGAATAAACAAGCAGCGCCATAAGGAAATAACTCCAGGGTTGTTGTTAATGGTTCCCATGTGGGGAAGTCTGCTCTATTGGGAGGGTTGGGTGTCCTTAAAGGAAATAAATTTGGTTACATAAGGCTGGGTCCTGGGGAAAAGAACAACACATTTGTAAAGTTGGGGTTCACAGAGATGTTTGCTGTTTGGACCACAATCCTGCTTCCTGACAGAGGACCCAGAGGGCCTTCCATCTTTCCCTTGGGAGGAGGGGCTCTTTGTTCTTCTAGGACCTGGCCACCTGAAGCCCCGACACTTGGATGAGACAGGGCCCTACTTTAGACGAGGTCACTGAAATGACTCTCCAGTTTATCCACCATAATGACATGACTACCTTCTGAGGTGGCACTGAGGCCCAGGTCTGTGGGAGAGTGGTGAGCTCAGGGGACAACAAAGCTATCAGTTCTCACGACCCAAGTATCTGAAGCATTTAACCAGAGCTGTGTGACAGGGCGTCACCTCCCAGCTGAATTCTCACTGAGCCCACGGAGCAGCAGGAGAATGGACATTTGCACAGAGTTTGGGTTCTCATCCCAAATCGCTTGTCCTCTGTCTGCTGCAGCCGCCAAGAAGGCCTTGGGATATGTTTCCTGGAACAGCAGCACTTCCTGGGAATCTGCTGGGCTCTTGTCTTTTTCTTTCCCTTTTTTTTTTCCCTTAGTTGACTCACCAATGCACATAATGGGTGGCCTGCATCCCTGGCAAGGGTCTGCTGCTGTGCTCAGCTCCAAAGCGCAATGTTATATATCATTGGAGGGGAAACCATTAAGTAGATTTATTGAAAGAAGGTTTCTTCGGCACAAGGAGATCTTTTTGATGAAAAATGGAACTCATTATTCTTTAGAGGACACAGATTGACTTATCTCCTT
Organism: Zapus hudsonius; assembly: GCA_004024765.1. Lineage (NCBI taxonomy): Eukaryota > Metazoa > Chordata > Mammalia > Rodentia > Dipodidae > Zapus > Zapus hudsonius. Next base: position 100,198 of record PVHP010000587.1, read on the forward strand.
TATCAATTACAGTGTCTGCTTTCAGCTTGTCCCGATCAGTACAGGGCTTTGTAGTCTCCTCCTAGTGCGGGGGCCAGTGTGCTTTATGAAAAAGGTTTGTTTTTACGTTTTTAATTGGAAATATAATATTACACTTTGGAACTCTGACCATCTTTTCCAGTACAACTTGCCAAAGATCAATGGTGAGACACCACCACTTCGGCTCTGATGGACATTTCTCCCCTTTCCTGAGGTGACCCCTCTGAAGCTGTCCTGGCATCCTTCACCCCATGCGCATTTTCAACTATGATTTTTCTCTAATCTGAAGTTTCAACCAATTTTATGCACCAAAAAGTAAAAGTAGATGAATGAAAAAAACTTAACTTATTATCCAGCTTCTCAAGACTTATGGTGATATTGGAAATGAGATGTGCCCAGCCCCACAGGCTGCTGTTTAAATCCTCTTACAAGCGCCTGAGCATGGAAACTGTCAGAGCTTGTTTTATATGTTTCAATTTTCAAAGGCCACTTGATATCACTCTGGCCAAGAATGTAGTTTTGCACACCAGACTGACAAATGATCATGCGAAGTCAAGTGTGAGTTTGTCTCTGAATCTCCCACAGCCCAGCTGATGATAACCAGGATATAAGCACCGGGATCCTAGGATACGGTACATTGAATGATCTATCATACTACACCTGTAGGAGGAATAGGTAAGTAATAGGCAGATATAGGAACACATGAGAACCTATGACATTACTGTTGGCATGATATTTGTCCTCAACTACAGAGGGACTGGGGTTTTTAATTTAAAAATATAGTGAGTTCAAACCCACTTACTTACTTCAAAGAACCCAGGGCCCCATCCTTCCCCCATTGTTATGGTTTGCACATGAAATGTCCCCCACAGGCTCATGTTTCAACATTCGGTTGCTAGATGATGGAACTATTTTGGAAGGTTCTGGAAACTTTAGGCTATGGGACCTAGCTAGGGGAGGCAGGCCACTAAGGTTGGGCCCTAGGGAGTATATTATCCCTAGCCCATTCCTATCTCTCTCTCTTTCTCTTTCTGTCTGTCTGTCTCTCTCTGCTTCCTATCCACAGTGAGGTGACAAATGTTCTCTACCACATGTTCCTGCTGCTCAAGCACCAAGCAACCATCACCTGGACCTTCTAAAATTAAGATCCCAAATAAATCATCCATCCTCTAAGTTGTCTCTTGTGTGTCTGACAAATATACCCGTCCTCCCATGTCTGCATCTATGTTCCTTCCCTAGGCTAGCAGGTTTAATTCTGATCCATGCATGGTTTTTTTTGCATGTGTGTGTGTGTGTGCGTGTGTGAGTGATATGCATGCCTATATGTATATTTGTGTTTGTGGGTGCACATATGTGTGCCTGCATGTGGAGGCCAGAGGTTGACACCAGGTGTCTTCCTTGATTGGGCTCCACATTATTTATGAAAATGGGGTTTCTCACTTTAACCTAGAGTTCACTGATTCTGATAGTCTGGCTAGCCTGCTTGCCTCAGGGAGTCCCTTCCTCCAACTCCCTAGTGCTGGGATTACAGGCAAGTTGCCACACCTGCTCAACATTTTTGTGGGTGCTTAAGATCCAAATTCATGTCCTCCTGTGTGGTGGTTTGGATGCATAATGTCCCCATAGTCTTATGTGTTTGTGATTAAGCCTCATACTCAGTCCCCAGAAGGTGGAGCCTTGATGAAGGAGGTGTGACACTGGAGGTGGGCCTTGGAATTTTATAATCTAGCCCCACTTGCCAGACCTTGCTGCTTCCTCCCAGCTGATGGGAAAGGTGTGACACCTGGCTATCTGTTCTTGCCATACTTTCCTTTGAGACTATAAGCCAAAATAAATCATTTCCTTCCTTAAGCTGCTTTTGGTCATGTTTTTCCCCCCAGCAATGAGAAGGTAACTGCTACGTCATGTTTGTTTGGCACTACTGGCTGAGCCATCTCCACAGCCTTGAACATACCTTCTCATATTTCTACAATCTCATTGCATGTCTTCATGAAGAAAGACTTTATAATATCTAATTAAAAGCAAAGACTGCCTTAGATCTGATCAAACCCAATTGTCTACTTCTGGCAGACACTGCCTGATTTTCATTTCTCCTGATAAGATTTGTGTAGACGTTACTTGAGTGAGAAAAGTTGCTCTTAGGTTCTAACTACTTAATACAAATAGGAACACCTTAGACTGTATTCCCAGCGTGCTCTGATGTGTGCTTGAAACTCAGAAAAGAATGAACAAAACAACTTCACTTCAAAGAATACCCATTCTAGCCAACAGGAAAGACCAACAAGGAAATGCATGAGATACTGTATGTGCTATGTTTAGAAATCCACCTGTTTGTCTTTCCCCCCTCACTCATTCTCCTGTGCCTTGGACACCATGCTACATGGATTTTGGTGACATTGTCAAATAAGCCATTTCTCTCAAGGAACTTTGACTCTGGTGTTCATGTGGTGTTTCTAGGTAGTCCTAGCTGGCCTGATACCTATCATATGTCTTAGGCTGGCCTTGAACCCATGAGCTTCCTGCTTCAGCCACCTGAGTGCGGGGATTACAAGAGAATACCACCATGTCCTTTAATCTCCTCAACACTCAGGAGTTCAACCAACCCGATTTGCTCCTCATTGTACTTCTGGTCTGGAATCGTGCCCACCTTAGGACATGGAATACTAAATAAATATGGAACTGGTGAACAACAGAGAAAACTGCCCTGCTGATCTGGACAGAGAAGTCTGGCCTGCTCAATGGAGCCTCCTGTCTGGGAACAGACTTCAAGTTCTGGTTCTGTTAGCATGTAGCTTTGTGGAAATCACCTAACATCTTCAAATTTTAGCCTTTCAACTAAAGCCTGGGAATAAGAATATGTAGATTTTGTTTTAAATGTGACCATGTCGGAAAAATAAATATAGTATTTTATAGTCCATTAGTGGATATTAGGGAAGGAGCAGTGCTCTAGATACTTGGTTTCAGACACTGGATGTAGACTTCTGGATCTCTGGGGTTTTTATTTGTTTGCGTGTGCGCGCGTGTGCGTGCGCATGCGTGTTTTGTGTATGGACACACCAGAGTTTCTTGTAGCTGCAAAGAGAATATCCATCTGGATTTATGTAGGTGACTGGGAAATTGAACCCAGGCAGGCAGGCTTTGCAAGCAAGCATCTTTCACTGCTTTAACCATCATCCCAACACCAGGGCTCTGATTTCACATGTATAAAACAATGGCCCTAAAATCACTCATTGTAGCTCTAGCCTAATCTTCCCATTGTACCTCACATTGTGTTTCTAGCACATGCGCAGTTTTTATCAAATTCCTGAAAGAAATATACCTCTGTTGTATCATCCTTTTAATTGTAAGTTAGGAAAATCAAGTCAAACCAGCAGTGAGAATTTTGGTCTAAAGCCAGAAGGGTGCTTCACAGAACCTAAGGGCAGAAATCCAGACACAAATCCAGGAAGGAGAAGGCTGTGGAGAAACCAGGAAGCGTTCCCTCCCTCTCATTCCCCCTTTTCTCAGGCTTTCCAATCTCCCTTCTGTTTCCACATGCACGCATCAGAGGATCTGTGTACCAAAGAGCCCACATAAAGACATCTGAAGAAACACTGACTTTCTTTCCTGACTTTATTTCAAAGTCTTGGGAAGCTATGTGTCATTGGCCCACCGTGGACCAGAAGTTCACTCCTGGCCTACACTGTACAAATATGGCTCCCTTAGGTGGACGGAGCTGTCATCTGAGAAGGTAGGACCAGTGTTTAGTGAGACAGCGCTGTGCATTGCTGCCTCAGGTCCCTCCCACACTTGTCAGGGTCAGGTCATTACAGTCACACACTAGTTCTTACTCTCAGAGGCTCCACTAACTAAAGTTCCTCCAAAGTCACAGGGTAGTTTTAAGTTTATAAAGTCTGTAGCAGTTTGCTTGGCTTTATTTAATCCTTTCAGCCTATAGTTTCAAGGGTCTGATGAACCGTAAATTATCCTGCAGGCATCAATACAACCACCTAGAGTAAAAATAGAAGCTTTCTGGTGATCCCCAGTAAGTATATAGTAAATAAGCCTCCTTGCCTTAAGCATTCACAAATAAGGAAAGAAAAAGGTTTTGAGAAAGTCACCTGCTCATCTGTCCTGGTTTCAAGGCCATCTGTCTGCTTCTGGTAGCCTGAGGAATGATGACCAGAAGGGATTCTGAGTCTTGCAATAGAGGTTAGGAGACACTGAGGCAAACTTACTCTCATTTTCTTTTAAAATTTGCAAATAGGTTGTCAAAGGGGTTCAAAGACGGAGGACACTTAGTTCTGTGGGTGGGGAGAAAGAGACAGAAAGCAAGAAGAGTCAGAAATTTGAGTTGAAAACTAAAGTTAAACAAAGCCCAGTTGCCGGCAGAAGAATGAGGGAAAGCAACGCTCCAGAGGAAGCTTTGAGGCGAGCGCTGTAAGTGTTCTTTGTAGCCTGTCATCTCCTCAGTTTTAGGAACATCCAGTCAAAAATCTCCCTTCTCATACACACGCCCTGATCCTAGGACATAGAGAAATCAAGCTGGAACTGGACTGCAAGCTTTCTCTCATAGTGCCAGAAGGTGCTTGTAGGCTGTTGCAGAGGGATATTCATCAATAATCTTACTTAGCTGTAGACCCTGGGGGCAACATAAGCCATGTGAGGTGTGCCCCTTGGTGCAATAGTGGTAAGTCTATTATGGGAGTGGCCAACTGCTTTCTGAGTGGATTTGATGCCTGTTCCACAGATGGGAATTTATGTCTGGTACTGAAAACCCAGTTAGAAGCCCGTGGCTGGGAGGTCAGAGGAGCTGGTGGGGAAGCTACTGCTGTTGTTTGGCTAAAAGTACTTAATGTTCTGGTCAGCATGCCTTCAAAATAGCTGTGCTAAGCCGGGCGTGGTGGCACATGCCTTTAGTCCCAGCACTCGGGAGGCAGAGGTAGGAGGATCGCCGTGAGTTCAAGGCCACCCTGAGACTACATAGCGAATTCCAGGTCAGCCTGGGCTAGAGCGAGTCCTACCTCGAAAAACCAAAAAAAAAAAAAGGACAACTAAATAGCTGTGCTTATGCCCATTGATTAGTATTGCTATTGCTTTGGTCAAAGACACTTCTTCATGTAGTGGGCAGTGGTAACGACGGAGACTCATAACTGGTCAAAGTGGGAATAAGTGATGGTGGCTTGCTCAGCCATAAGTGGAACATCATTATCATCCCTTGAAAGTCTCAGGGAACGTTAAGGAAGAGAGAATATAGGAGCTGGAGGAAGGTGGGGAAGTGGCATGGAGATATGACACGACTTCCAGGTAAGACATGGCTGCTGTCCTCTTGCAAACAAGCACCTTGAACTGCTGAGCCATCTCCACAGCCCCTGCTGTACTCTTGATCACCTGCCTCATCAGCATGTTGTCATGGAAGGCCTAGGGGCTTGTGTAGTCTCACCCCTCCTTGAGGATTTATTCAAAGTCATTGGTTGATGGGGGAGGGAAAGGCTTTTTTCCCCAATGGTATAGCCATTGGTAAGGTTCTCATAAACCTATAAACAAACCCTCACCTATAATCATGTAAGCAACTCCAATGAAACTTATTGGGATACACACACACACAGAATGGGGGGGCTGGAGAGATGGCTCAGTGGTTCAGGCACTTGCCTGAATAGAAAGGGGAGGGGGGGAAGGGTGAGAAGAGGAAAGGGATCAGTAGTGGGAGGGGACAAGGCAGGGTAGCAGGAGGATGAATATCATGAAAACGCAGCCCTTGCATTCATGAAAACGCCGCAATGAAACCTATATTGGGTATAAGTAATACATACTAAAAGAACATCTTAAAAATCTCCCTTCTCCCCTTGAGCCTGCCCCAAGCCTCCTCTATGCAGTCATTTTCTTGGCCCCTGGTCCCTCCTCATTCTCTGAATACAGAGAAAGGATCAAGATCCATCCTCAGCAACTCAGGAAGATTAATAAGCACCTAGCTTTGGCAAAGACCCAAAGTGGACATGAACTCCAAAGGAGTATGCAGGCTCCAGGTTGTTTCTGGGTCTCCGAAGGCTTCGGGAATCAGGGAAGGTCAAAACTCTTTTTTTTTAAAGGCCTGGTGCCAGAGTTGCTTCCATAGTCATTCAAGGTAAAGCACAGTAGTTACTGCCTCTGTCTTAGGAATGGAGGCCATGGGCTTTCCCTTCCCCAGTCATTGCCACATCCTATTTATTAATCAACATAAATGGACTGAGTGTCCGGTGATGGAGTCAGTCACAGGGAGGAACCAAATAAATCTAAAGTCTCTGCCCCAAAGGCTTCTAGTCCAACAGGGAAAATGAAGTAGAAACCAGATAGCCGAAAGAGTACAGGGAGCTAGAAACAGACACAATAGCAGAGGAGTCCATTTCAACTTCTGCTCCCATAACGCTGTGAAAGTATGCTGAGGGACTCAGGCCGATTACCCAGATTTTAGTATTGAAAAGAATTCCTGATTTCTTCTTGTTTTTTTTTTTTTAATAAAAAAGTTCTTTATTTCTTTATGAGACAGAGAGAAAACCCCAGGGCCTCTTGCCACCGCAAACAAACTCCAGATATGAGTGCCATAAGTACGTGAGTACTGGGGAATTGAACCATGGTCATCAGGCCATCAGGCTTGCAAGCAGGTTCCTTTCTCTGTTAAACCATCTCTCTAAGTGCCTTTATCCAATAAGCCATCTCTCCAGCCTCTCCTGCTTTTCTTAAGCTGCCCAATTGTATCAATGATATTATAGGAGTTCAAATACATGTTTCTTTTCCTTGGGGTAAGGGCTCATCGTCACCGAGAATTTATGAACAATCTTCCCTTCGCCATCAACATCTCCATCCTTCCAAATTATTGATTCAGGCTTCTTCTTCAAACTGGGCTTGGTGGCTCCCACCTGTATCCCAGCAGTAGGCAGGTTGAGGTGGCAAGATGGCTGAATTCAAGGTTAGCCAGTGCTACTGTGAGTTCCAGGTTAGCACAGGCTAGAGTAAAACTGTCTCAAAAAAATCTTCACCTGTCAACAAGGAAGCAGTCTGGGTGTTGTTAAGAGTTAGGAGTTTGGGGCTGGAGAGATGGCTCAGCAGATAAAGGCACTTGCTTGCAAAGCCTGATGGTCCAGGTTTGATTCCCCAGTATTCAGATGCACACATGCATCTGTGCATCTGGAGTTCATTTGCAATGGCAGGGAGTCTCTCTCTCTCTCTCTCTCTCTCTCTCTCTCTCTCTCTCTCTCTCTCTCTCCTCTTTTTCTCTCCCCTCTCTCTCCCTCCCTCTCTCATTCTCAAATTAAAAAATAAAAATTTGTACAAATTTTAAAAAGAGGAGGCCAAAGTCATGACTGCCCATGCTCACCTCTTGGCTTCCTCACTCACTCTCTCTGTGTAGTGACCTTAACTTCTCCAAGCCTCATTTTCCTCAGCTATAAAATGATGATGACAGTGTGGTATGGAGATTAAATAAATTAATTCTATGAGTTAATACATCGAAAGTGTTTTGAGCTGTATGTGGCACAGAGTGAACACTCATAAACATGAGTTATGATTGACCAAAAGACACCAAGGAATTAATCAATAAGTATTGATCAACTACTGTGTGCCAGAAATTATAAATAGGTGCTGAGAAGAGAAAAGGGCAGAAAGGAGTGAGGCACGGCTCTGGTTTGTATCATGGAATGCTATTTTTTAAAAGATAATTGTTATAAACATTTGCACAAATAAATGTTACACCAAACTGGTGGGGGGATCTTCAGAACTCTCCCCTGGGCCTCTCAGACCTTAGCATTATCTTCCAGATGCTGGCTCCACAGTCTGTGGTCCCCAGTGCCTCTCAGACTGGTGTGAGCATGGCCAACAGAGAGGGAGCGTTTCTCACAAAGGGATCCTACATTCCCCACACACCTGCTTTACCACTCAAGACCCCAGGGAGCCAAGGGAAGATGGTAGAAACTAACAGTGACCTAGGATGGCTTGCACAGCTCCAGAAGTCAGGAAACCAATGCTTAGGGGAGGGGTCTCTAAAATGACACTATTGGTGTAGGTTCTTGGGCGACAGACAGGACAGGCCCTAACTTAATTGCACATACACACAGAAATGGAGTGGGAGAGGCAGTCCAGGCCGCTCCAGACTCCTGGCTTAGTTAGCTGGGCGAGTGACATCACTAGCCACACAGGGAATACAGGGAAAGAATCAGTTCTCTGGTAACAGAGGACGGAGGATGTAAATGAGGAGAGATGCCAGAGTGGAAGAGAGAGTACTTGAGAACAGTAGCCCTTGGGTGATAATTCGCGACACGTGAGTTACTAACATCCTCCAGACAGATCCTATAGACCCAGAGAAGAGCAAAAGGCCATGGACAAAGCCTTGGGAAGCACCGGCATTTAAGAGGTAGGTTTTGAAGAGAGGTGCTCAGGAAGGGGATCTGTGAAGGAACTGGGTAGTGAGAAGAGCAGAGCAGGGCAAGGATGGCGTGGTCAGGACTGTTGATGCCACAGGGAGGAGGAGACCAGTGGCAGGAGAAGAGTTCATCAGAACTGGCACCAGGAAGGTATGGGGTGTGTTTCTTTTATTATTAACTTTCTTAGCATCCCAAATGATGGGTTTCATGATGACACTTCATTGTACCTTGCTCATATTCATCCTTCCCTGCAACCAAATACCCTTGTGCCTTAATGGGTTTTTTTGTATAGTGTGTGTCACTTAATATGCTAAATGTCTTTTTCAAACATGAGTATCATGATTATTGCATTTTCTTTTCCTTCTTTCTTCCCCCTCCCTCCCTCCTTCCTTTCTTCCTTTCTTCTCCCCCATTCCTTCCTCCTTCCCTATCTCACTTCCTTTCTTTCTCTTTTTCTTTCTTTCTTTATATTTTTTTTTGAGTTAGGGTCTTACTAAACTCTGCCATCTGCTCATCTTACTAGAAATCTATTCATGTACTTACATGTACAGATGTGTTTGTGTGTATACATACATGTTACATGAAAATGTTTTTGGGTAGACATGAACATACATCTACTCATCTTAAATGGGGCACCGACAGTCAAGTCAGATAATGAACCAGTGAGTTCACCTGAGTTACTTATAGGAATATGCGAAAGAGGTTACTAACAGGCGTTTGGATGGATGACTCAAAGGCATCTGCATCATCACAAAGCGCCACCCCAGGGCTGGGTATGGTGATGGTGATGCGTCTTTAATCTCAGCCCTGGGGGGTCTGAAGTAGGAGGATTGCTTTGAGTTCAAGAGACCATCCTGGGCTAGAAGTGAGACCCTACCTCAAAAAATCAAAAAAAAGTGGGGGGGGGTGCTGAAGAGATGGTTCAGTGGTTAAGGTGGCTGCCTCCAGAGCCTAAGGACCCAGGTTCAATTCTCTAGTATCCACATATGCCAGATGCACAAAGTGGCACATGCACGTGGAGTTCATTTGCTGTGGCTAGAGGCCCTGGTGTGCCCATTCTTTCTCTGTATCTGTGTGTGTGTGTCTGTATCTGTATCTCTTTGCTTACAAACAAATAAGTTTTTTTAAAGAAAAAATGCCATCCTAGAATACCATATAGGTGACTACCCACTAAAAATGCATCCTTGCATCTCACTGCACAATTTTCAAGCGGCTAGGCTGGTCAGTCTCCTCTCCCAAGCATTTCATTTCCTTATGTAACTTTAGTGCCTTAATATTTTTTGTCTGTCTGTCTGTCTGTCTGTCTGTCTTTTTGACACAGGGTGTTGCTATATTTTCCTGAAGAGAAGGTGAAAAGAGAGGAGCCTGATTGTACCTTTGAGGAACTGGACGGCTCCTCTAGCAAAGTGGGTTGTCTTCTAGACCGGGACATAGCACTGTAGCAGAAGTAAGACCTATCAACATGGAGCTATTTTCTTCAAATTGAAACTATCCCAGAAGGGAGGAGAGATGATCATAAACTTCAGGAAGCTCACAAAGTTACAAAACTCACAAGGCTCCTCCCCAAGGTTAAATAAAAACAATTTCTGAGGAGGAGGAGACTCTTCCATGGAGCTGCCTGTAAGTTGTGCAGGGAGCTCTGGCATGAAGTTTTCATGAGTCTTCATCACTCATGCTGGGGTGGGCTTACAAGTGATGCCTGAAAGTCACCCATGCTCCTGTAACTAACTCCTCATCCATGCTGCTCTAGATATTGCCAATAAGCTCATGGGATTACCAACTTGGAATCATTCTTTGGTCTGTCATTAATGTCCTTTCTGGGGTGAACAGATGTTTGTTCATGTACCCCTAGGGAAAGTCATGCAACAACTTAAATTCCAGATACACTAGTGCACTAGCTACCTGGAGTATAGGTAGGTGCCACTTTTCTAGAGCACAATGTGGTCATGTGCATCTGAATATTTAGTGAAGAAACTGTACTACTCTATCTCTGCCACTCCCCTGCTATGAAGCTGTCAGTGAAGCCGAAGGAGCTACTAAGTGCTCATGGGAATTAGTAAACTAGTGGCTTTTGGCTCAGCATACTCCCCAGTGTCTCTGGAGGTAGCAACTGCTGGTGGGCACTTGGACCCCCAACCTGTTGCCATTGCCCATGAAGGTGGTCTGAGATGGAGGCCCCTTCTTACCTAGGCAGTAACTTAATTTGTTCTGGTGGGCTTGTGGTTTTAGCCCAGTCTGCTTTACTTGCCTTCGAGGATAGGGATTCTACTCCATGAAAAGAGTCATGGGGCTGGAGAGATGGCTGAGCAGTTAAAGGTGCTTGCTTGCAAAGTCTGACGGCCTGGGTTCAATTCCACAGTACCCCACAGTACCCATGTAAAGCCAGATGAACAAAGTGGCACATGTGTAGAGAGTACATTTTCAGTAGCAAGAGGCCCTGGTGCACCCTATTCACACATTCTCTCTCCTTTCTTTCTCTCTTTCTCTGCCTCTCTCCCTCTGTCTCTCTCAAAGAAATAAATAGAAGCAATCACAAAGTCGAGTGTGATGGCACATGCCTTTAATCCTAGCACTCAGGAGGCTGAGGCAGGAGGATCACACAAGAGTTCAAGTCCAGCCTGGGCTACAGAATGAGTTCTAGATCATTCTGGGCTAGAATGAAGCTCTGCTTTAAAAAAAAGGAGATTGCCCAGTGGTTAAGGTGCCTGGCCACAAAGAAGATGCACAAGGTAGCACATGCATTTGGAGTTTGTTTGCAGTGGCCAGACGACCTGGTGTATCCATTCATTCTCTCTCTCCCTCTCTCTCTCTCTTTCTCTCTCTCTCTCCTCTCTCTCTTTCAATCTCTCTCTGTTAAATAAAATATTTTTTAAATAAAGAATAGGCAGGAAGGAAAGGAAGGAAGGAAGGAAGGAAGAAGCATAATATAAACACTTCATTGGGGAAAAAAAGCCACTGGAAGTCAGTTTGTCCCAAGGATCTATGGTCAGGGTTGTATAGGTTATGAGGGTGGGCTTTGTATTGATATGGGTTGGGAAATGCTATTTAATATAAAAATTCCACAATTAAATTATCGTGGCACAGGAAGGTCATTAAAACTGATCACGTTTCCCATTAAGAAGTGGAGTTTATTTCCTCTCCCCTTGAACGTAGGGGTCTAGCTTCCTCTCTGTAGAGCCACACCCCTCCCTGACTAAGAACTTGGCCATCATGCTGTAAGAAGCCCAAACCTCACATTGTCACATTTTAGGAACTTTGTTCAACAGCCTCAGCTACACTCCAAATCTACAGCAAGCATCAACTACCAACAAGTGTGAGTGGTTTCCAGCCCAAGACCATTCAACATTCCAAGGAGCAGAGATACCTCCCAGCTGAGCCCAGTCAACCCACAGACTTGTAAGACACGATACAAGAGTTGCTTTTTTGGAGTGGTGTGTTATGTAATAGTAGATGACTAGAACAGTTGCCAGTCAGATTTTCCATGCAACGTTGACCTAACTGGTGGAGTAATTGATACATACAAACTTTAAATGAAAACTCACCAAGTTGCTGGGAAGAAGTGACAGTGGGATGTTCAGCCCTAAGTGAGACATTTCTATCATACTCTTCAAGGCTCAGGGACCATTGTGAAAGAGGAGGCAGAACATAACAGCCAAAGGAAGGGGAGGAGTGCTTTGTAGTTCAGTCTTCCAGACACAAAGGGGCTATGGTATTCATGATCTCACAGTGGCTGACACTACTTACACAACACCTGCATAATCGGAGGGGAAGAAAGTGATAATATCAAAATAGAAGAGAGACTAGTTGGAAAGAAGGGATTCAGTGGAGGGAGAATTTTGGAGGGGGGAAGGAAAAGTGGTGGAAGAGGATTATGACCATCATATATTGCCTTTATGTATGGAGGTTGTTAATAAAAAGTTATTAAAAAAACACAAAACTGGACTGGAGAGATGGCTCACTGGTTAAGGTGCTTGCCTACAAAGCCTGAGGACCCGGGTTTGATTCCCCAGTACCATGTAAGCCAGATGCACAAAGTGGCACATGTGTCTGGAGTTCCTTTGCAGTGGCTAGACACCCTGGCATACCCATTCTCTCATAAATAAATAAAATTTAAAAATATAAAACCTCAAATGACATATTAGCTCCTTTGCTTGGCACAGACTTCTTCCCATGGCCCCTTTCAATTAGCACAAGAGGGTTTGTGTACAGAGGGACTAGACTTGTCAGAGCCTCTTGGACTAGGCCCATTTTTATGCAGATAGTTGAACACAGAAGTCATCCCCACTCCCCCACAGTGTCCACAGGGCAAGGCCAGGTGCCAAGTCAGCCCAGATGGCTCCATTCCCACTGTTCTTTGCACCAAGGACCGGTTTTAGTGGCATTATATGACACCTGTTCATAGTAAATGTGTGGTTATGGCTTTAAGTCTCTGCAGCCTTCTAGCCACAATGAGCCCTGCTCTGCCTGGAGCCCGTTCCATGCGCCTTCAAAGGCTCCTGGAGCCTAGTCACCACTTGTTTTATACCCCAGACCTTCTCAGAAGATTAGCAAGGGATGAGAAAAGCCTTTTGGTCTAATGGGAGGCAGAGAAAATGCTATTTCACTAGGAAAACACGATCCGAGGTACAAAGAGTGCCACAGAAAATTCTGGTTTACATATGTTGGTCAGAATTCTCCTTTTGCTGGGTGACAATAAAAGTTAATAAAAAGCCGGGCGTGGTGGCACATGCCTTTAATCCCAGCACTCGGGAGGCAGAGGTAGGAGGATCGCCATGAGTTCAAGGCCATCCTGAGACTACATAGTGAATTCCAGGTCAGCCTGGGCTAGAGTGAGACCCTACCTCGAAAAACCAAAAAAAAAGTTAATAAATACCCCTGGACTCTTCAAATCAAATGAAGTCATTTATAATAATTTGCTTAATACTCATACCATTTTTCCTAACTCTTTATATTTCAGACATAAAGGAAAGGAATTTCTAGCATGCTTGCATTGTTTTATATTGTCTGGATCATAAATGCTAGCAGGAAGACCCTATTACTAGGAAAAATAAAATTAAACAAGGTGGTCTGTGGTGAGTTATCTTGTTATGGAATTAATTCCACATCCAGGTTTGGATGATCTCATAAATTGTTCTTTGGGTTGGCAATGTCACCCTTGCCTGATAGATTGAATTATTTCCTTGTCATTCAGACCCCCTAACTAGTCTATAATGAAGAACACCTTGTGTGTCTTGGCTGGCATGGGTAGTAGAGTCAGATACCCACAATTGTCTAAGAGTTGTGGGCACTGAGCTCAGCCACATGTCTCAAGGGACAATCGGTGATATTGTTCACAGAAAATTTTCACAATGTCACATGTGGGGAGACAGAGATGGGAGGGAGTGCCTGGAACACTGCACCTGGCACGGGAGAGAGTGTTCCGACTATGAGATCTATTTCAGACTCCGGAGCCTAGTCCCCATGGAGCAGTGGGATTCAGGACAACAGGACACCGTGGCACAGAGGTGTACCTGCTGTAGCTTCTCTCCCAGAGGTGCAGCACTCACATGGGTGGGACTATGAACAGTTTCTTTGGAGGAAAGATCTGTCTAGTTGTGAGGATCAGCCTTCTAGAAATAAAAGCTGCATAGCTGCAGCGGCTCCTTTTGACCCTACAGGGTGCAACAAATCACTCTGAAGTCACATCCTCTTTCTTCTAAGTGGGCGAGGGGACAAATTCCCTTACTTAATGAGGAGCCAAACCCTCCAAAGGCTTACAATGACCTGACCTCTAACCCCCCAGTCAGAGTCAAGCTTTCTGACTGTATATCATTTGCTCCTTCTGAAATCTCAAATAAAACAGCCATGTACAATATATTGCCTCATCATAGGACGTGGAAACTGATCCAGAAATGATCTTTGCTGCTGAAGCCAATGGACTTGACATTTACTCATGACCACTGGCCATATCTGCCATGACCCAGGATCCATGTCACCCAGAACCTGGCTGGAAAAGGGTCAATTTCAGTGCTTCACTTTGCCACCCCTGCTGGGTTGTGAGATGACTTCAAATTTGGGCTAGTGGGTCTCTCAGCACATGGCTAACAGTTCTTCTTTAGCCAGTGCTTTAGAAAACCAAGCATTTAGAGAGAAGTGCTCCGAGAGCCACTGCTTTTGACAGGGTGACCGACCATCCCAGCTTGCCTAGGACTGAGACATTTTCTGGAACATAAGCCTTTCAGTGCAAAAATTGGGGCATCTGAATTACAAGGAAATACTCGCAGGTTAGGGTGATATTGCAACCCAAAGCTCCAAGCATACTGGGACTCAATAGCAGCAGAGGGAACAGCAAAGGTTCCTATGATGCTACAAAGATGAGCTGCTCATCTACCCCAGGAGATCTAGGCACTTGTTCTCTCCAATATCAAACATGATTAAATCTCAGATTTGGACCCAGGGAACCTCTTTGAGACCTTTCTGTAAGCTGTGTCTTCCAGTGTTAAAGAAAAACCAATCACAGCCTAGAGAGGTGGCTCAGTGGATAAAACACTTGCCAAGCTTTATCCACTGAGTACAGATCCTCAGCACCCAAGGAAAAACCCAGGCATGGTGATACATGCCTTTAATTCCAGAGCTGAGCATGCAGAGGCAGGAGGGTCCCTTGCTGGCCAGCTAGTCTAATTAAATTGGTGAGCTCCAAGTTCATCAACAGACCCCATCTCAAAAAATAAAGTGGAAGCCGGGCGTGGTGGCACATGCCTTTAATCCCAGTACTCGGGAGGCAGAGGTAGGAGGATCACCATGAGCTCAAGACCACCCTGAGACTACATAGTGAATTCCAGGTCAGCCTGGACTAGAGAGAGACCCTACCTCGAAAAACCAAAAAATAATAATAATAATAATAATAAAATAAAAATAAATAAAGTGGAGAGTGACTGAGCAGACACCAGATGTTGACCTCTGGTCTCCATAAGTGCATAGCCTGCATGCATTATGTGCATCCATATACATCCATGCACCCACACACATAAGACTACACACCACACAGATAACCTTCCCCCCCAAAAAAAAAGAAAAAGAAAAAAGAAAAATCAATCATGTGCAAAGGCCTACAAAACATTGGTTAATTACACTGAAGGCCTCCATTTCTTTTTAAAGGGTGTTCTGCCTTATAGGACCTGGAAAATGACATCAAAGGGCTAGTTCAGAGACTTGGCGATCCAAGTGTGTTGCAAGAAATGGTCGACAGATTTTCTACTCCCCGAGGCCATCTGAGTATCTTTATAGGATTCTGAGTCAGAGACCAGGATCTCTTAGTGGAGGGCAGTTCCTTTGATATACAGAGTAACAGAATGAAGGCATTTGCCTTCACCCTGTGATAGCTTGTCCTACCAAGAAAGAACGCACAAAGCGTGAAGGAAGGTCATGTTCTTTCTCATGGAAGCCCTAAGATGATGCCAGCCCATTTGGGTCACTAAGGATGGAACATGCTCCTCAAAGATGTTCTAATTTAATACCTTGGCCAAAATCATGCTTTTTCTACTTTGCAAGATAGCAAAGCAGTAAGCCATAACTTGGGGGAGATTAAGAAGCAGTAGTAATAGCTACTGGTCCCTAAGATGTCCCCTGCACCACACAGTTCTTGTGAGAGATAGACAACTGAGAAAGTAGGCAGTGCTGAGATAGCAGGTATGATTTTCTGCAACTGGAAATGTAAAGAAACTTTTAAGATTCTGTGAGAGTATGGAAAGAGGATAATCTTTGACAACCTGAGAGTCTCTAGTCTGAGTTGATCCCTGAACATCCAATTTTACCTTTGTCCCATCCTCAGCCCTTCTAGGCCAGGATGATTATCTGTCTTTAGTCTTCTTGAACACTATGCTATGGCCTCCAGTTCCTGACTCCTCCCTCGCTTCCCGACATCACCCACATGACCTAGCATGTTTTCCAGTCCCCTCCCACTCACATTTTTTAGGTACAATTTGGGGTTTGCTTCCTGTAAGAAGCCCCCCCACCAGGGTGTTAAATTCATTGCTTCCCTAGGGGATGAGGGCCTTATGCCCCAAGTTTTTGTTAAGAGATTGCCAGGTTTTGAATGGCAATCTCTGTCTTTCATTTACTGGATATATCCAGCCATGTATGACCATAACAGAAACCCAGTTGTGACCACTGATATCTTAGAGACAGAGTCTCACTCTGTAGCTCAGGCTGAGCTTGAATTCATGATCCTCATGATTCAGTCTCCCAAGTGCAGCGATTACAGGCATATACCACAGTGATGATGTCATCTGATTGATCAAGCAGAGATCACAACCAAAGTTGACACATGTGTCAACTTACTCAGAGACTTAGTGATTCCATACCTAAGTATTCACCCAAGAAAAAGGAGCCAGAATAACTATATAAGAATGCTCACCATCATTCACAATAACCCAAAATAAAACAAAGCAAAAAGTAACTGGAAACTGCCCATAAACCCGTAAGTAGGAATAGATAGTCAATGGAATACTATTTGGCAATAAACAAAGTAAACCCATTGATAAATCTAATACTATGGATGTATCTCCAATTCATGATACTGTGCTTGTGTACAGAATAGTATTTGCTGTGTGACTTCATGTAGAAGTTTCAAAACAGGCAAAACTCATGGTGAAAAAAATATAAAACTGTGCTGGCTTTTTGGGTGAGGGTGAAGACAGGACTAGAGGGGCAGGAGGAATGGTGGCACCACTCTGTCACTCAGCAAGGGTTTGGTTTACCCAGGAGTATGCATTCACCAAGGCTCAGCAGCCATCTGCTTAAGATTCTTGCTTTTTCATTAAAGGCAAATTTTATTGCAAAAGAAAAACAAATCCTAGATATTGCATGTGAATAAGGACATAGAAGGGTATTAGTGTTTGCAATTTACTATTAAATGCTTTAGAGAATGTATTGAGAGTGAGCAGGTAGATAAGTGTGGAAGGGTCACAGGAAACAAAACAGCTGGTGTGGACAAACTGGCAGCTCCTGAGATCCAGGGCTCCCTTCCTGGGGTCGATGAACAGGGTGGTATATTTGGTATCCTTGGGGTTGGTGAAGAGGGACTGGTGGGGTGGGGACAGTGAGCTTGGCTGCTGGTGGGAAGCAGTGAAGTTGAAGTCCTAAGGATGTTAGGTAGGGAGCAAGGTCAGGCTGGGGGACTAGGTGGGGGCAGATGGCTTAAGTCTTTGATCTCCAGCCACTGCCCAAAGGGCTGCCCCATTTCTGATACATGCCAGGTATGAAGCAATATTCATTGAAGTGACAGCCTGGCTGGGCTTGCTCTGTCCCTGGACCAGCCTTGAAGTCCAGTGTCAAATTCACGGTTCAAAGGACTATCTTTCCTCAGGAAACATTGATAATCCAAACCACATCTAACCTCATTCTTCCTTTGATAGGGCAAGCAGGCTGGTAGATCAGAGGACAGCATTAGATCTGGTCCATCTGGATCTCGGCAGAGGTTGAAAACTGGCAGCCCTCGGGCTGGATCCACCACACAGATGTGTTGTGTGTTTTGTTTGGCCTCCCAAAGGGTTGTTTTTTTAGAATTTAGTTTAGTTGCCAGATTTTTAAATCACATAAAATCTGGACTGTCTGCCTCTCTTGAAATGTTGAATGATCCAGAAACCACAGGCTTGTGTGCCGACAGTTGGCAAGAGGGAGAGGCAGCTGCCCCTCAGAGGCCCAGCTCTCCTTTGCTCCTGACCCCTGGCTCTGCCTATGGCTGTGAGCATTCCACTTTTGCATGTGACAAGAGAGAGAAGTCAAGGTTGGCTGATAGTAATGCTAAACTAACAACAATGTAAAAATATTGGTTAATCTCAGTGTTTGGTTCTAGGGATACAAAGCAGAACAGAAGGACTCAGATTTTCTGGTGGAATTTGGATTCCAGAGGTGCAGACAGAGAAAGTAAGAAAAAGAAAAGAGAGAGAGCAAGGGAGAGATGAGTGGAGAGAAGAGAGAAGAGAAAAAAGATAAAGAAAAAAGAAAGAATGGGAGGGAACAAAAATAGGTATGATGTTTAATCTTATTATCAACTTGACAGGATTTAAAATCATCTAGGAAACAAACCTCTCTCTGCATAAGTGGGGTGTTTACAGAGAGGTTTAACTGAGGAAAAATGTGGATGGTACCATCTAAGGCCTTAGGTGACAGAACATAAGCTCTCGTGTGTGTCTCTCTCTCTTTCTCTCTCTCTCTCTCTCTCTTTGCTTCCTGATTATGGATGCAATGTGACCAGCTTCCTCACTCTCCTACCACTCTGCCGCCCCACCAAGATGGATTGTACCCTCAAACTGTGAGCCAATATAAACCTTTCCTTCCTTAAACTGCTTCTGTGAGGTACTTTTTGTAGCCATGAGAAAAGTGGCAAGAAAAGAAAGAAAGAAAAAAAGAAAGAAAGGCATGAAAAAAGACAAGAGAGAGAGAGAGAGAGAGAGAGAGAGAGAAGAAAGTAAGGACCATTACAAACTGTAGTATTTGTTATAAAGGGGTAAGATGTAAAAAGAGATGTGCTGGGGGGAATACAGTGTTTGCCATGAGGTGGTGGGAAGACTTAATAGGATGACATTTTTAGGATTTTTAAGCAGAGTCTTTTAAGATAAAAAGATTTGAGGGAGAGTGCAGACAAGGGGAATGACCTTGACTGGGAAGCTCAGCTGTGAGAAGCCTCATGTCAAGGATAAGCTGATCAGTGAGAGTGGAGCAAGATAAGGGTGGAGAGACGGACGGGTGGGGGAGACTTATAGACCAGGTAGAGAGCTTAGATTTTATTTTGGGTGTTAATGGGGAGGCATGTGAAATACTTGATCAGTTCTATATTTCATTAAAGCACTGTTGTTATTTATCAAGAGCAGACATTCTCATCAGGAAGCCACTTAGGATGCAGACAAGAGGGATGGCAGCTTGGCTGGGGAGGGGGTGATAAATAGATCCAAGTACATTTTGGAGAAAGCAAACACATAGTTGGATGCAGGAGAAGGTAGCCTTGAGAATCCTATTGATAGCTGCAATGGATATTGTAATAGCTACTTTTCTCAAGGTAGTGACAAAATTCCTGACACAAACACCTTGAAGAAGGAAGGGTGTACATCCAGCAGTCAGGGTAGAACATCCATCCTCTACTGAACCTCTCCAGAAAGGCCTACATGGACACACCCAGAAGTGTGTCTCCTTAGTGATTCTAAATCCAGTCATGTTGACAACAAATCAGATTGACGAACACAGTGTAAATTCATGGAAGGGGATAGATAAAGAATGCCCAGAATACAGCTTGTTTTCAGCTCTTCCAGGATGCTTCAACATAAATGATGGCTTCGTTTGGTGACAGGATGGACCTAAAAACCATTTATGTGGTGTATCCCCTGAAAACTCATGTCTTCTGAATGCCAGATCCCCAGCTGGTGCAAATTTGAGAATTGGAGCCTTGCTGGAGGAGGTATGTTATTGGGAGTGGACTTTTAAGTGTTATAGCCAGCTTTCCTTTGCCAGAGTTCAGCTCCCGCTCCCACTGGTGCCACTTGCTGTGGCAGAGGTGATGTCCAGCCTGTGCTCATGCCACACCTTTCCTCTACCACCATGGAGTGTCACCTAGAGACTCTAAGCTGAAATAAACCCTCTCCTCCAATCAGCTGCTTCTGGTCAGGTGTTTTGTGCCAGCAATGAGAAGGTGACTGCATTGTAAATAAACAGGCTTGGAAATTCATATGGATTTTGTATTCTATTCCATAATGGATCTGCACTCCGGCTGATGCATTTAGCATTGTAATAATATAACATTCAACAAGAAAATGACCCAAAGATTCCTCTGGATTTGTTTCCATGGTCATTGTAAATCCTGTCAAGTTGACAACTAGAGGTTAACCATTATAGTGACTGACTAGGGACTCAAACCTAAACTCTTGAAGGCCAAGGTCATAGCTAGCATTTTCCACCCTCTCCATGCCTCTTCTTGCTTCTTGTGAGCTGAAAGTTCTGAGAATGGGAGCCTGCTACCCACCCCAGGCAGAAACCCAGTGGCCTGAGCACTGGAAAATGGTGCAGAGTGTTAGCAAGGTGAGTCTGTAAAGGGGTTTGTGCCATTTACAGAATCAATGTAGCCACAGGCAACACATGAATGAACATGACTATGTTCCAACAAAACTTTATTTGCAAAGTGGAGGACCACATTTGGGTCCTGAACACAAGTCCAAGGCAGACCCCTTCATCCCCCACAGGCATTGTGTGGGGAGCCCAGAAATCTCTGATATGTGGCCATTCATTATGATTTGGGTCTTAAATTGAAGGTCTATAAACTAAAGGCTTGGTCACCAGCTATAGTATTAAGAGGTGATGGAACTTTCAGGAGGTGGTGCCTAGAGGAAGGAGGTGAGGGCATTGGAGGCATGTACTTAAAAGGACATTGAGACCTAGGCCTGTCCCTTTACTTCCCAACCACTATAAAGTCAGCGAGTGTTCCGTCACATGCTTCCACCATGATGTGCTGCCTTGCCACAAGCCCCAAAGCCACAAGGCAAAGTGACCATGGACTGAAACCACAAGCCAAAACCAATCTTTCCTTCCAGGTATTTTGTCACAGTAACAGAAAATCACTTCCACATTTTGCAAAGATAGAAAGTGGAGAAGCCGATACCAGCTAGAGGAAAGGAAGTTGGCTTGCTTTCCAAACCCAATGGCTCGTTTCTCTGGAAATTACCTTCATGGAAATTTTGGAACATTATGAAGCCATTGACTACAGAAAGGAAAAGTTAACAAGTAACTGAGATGAGTAGTGAGGAAGAACCACTGGAGGTTCCAGAGGGCAGGAGCTTATCTGGGGAAAATATGCTGCTTCAAACGCACACAATAATTGCAGGCATCAAAAGCCAGCACACATTGAACCCAGGGCTCAGAAATGAACACAGTTCAAGAGAGAGCAAGAGCAATCCCACACTCTTATTTTAAAAAAAATTGTTTTAATATAAACAAATAATATATCATGTGTGTTTACATTATAAAACTTAAAAAGATGTTGAGAACCCATCACCCAATAAGCTTGAACATTGCCAATAATACATACACCTATTGCATTTTTCCTTATTCCGTGGCCCTACATCTCCTCCACAGAAGTAATTATTATCCTGAACTTGGGGTTATTGCTGTTTTCATATATACAGTTGTTATGGTTTTAATATAAAAATGTACCCCACAGGCCCATGTACTGAGTGCTTAGATCCAGCTGGTAGAAGATCATGGAAGATTCTGGAAATTAAGAGTGGAGCCAAGCTGCAAGAAACAGGTCCACGGGCTGGAGAGATGGCTCAGCGGTTAAGGCACTTACCTCCAGTGCCTAAGGCCCCCAGTTCAATCCCCCAGTACCCACATAAGCCAGACCCACAAGGTGGTGGCCTTGGTGTGTTCTCTCTCTCTCTCTCTCTCTGCTTGAAAAGGAATAAATAAAATATTTAAAAAGAGGGCATGTGCCACCATGCCCAGCTCAATAAAAATAAAAAAAAAAAAAAAAAAAAGAAACAGGTCCAAGCCACATGCCTTTGCAGGTTATACCTGGTCCCATCTCCTGCCTTTCTTTCCTGACTGTCATGAGATAAATGATCCTCATTTCTATACACTCCCCAGAGTCCAGAATCCATGGAAGCAAGGACTATGGACTGAGTCTCTGAAACTGTGAGCTAAAATAAATCTCCCCTCCATTCAATCTTTCTAAACTAAATACACTGTTAGCTGTTAGGTCTTTGCTGATGGTCTTCATCCAGTCGAGGAAATCTCTTTCTTTTCTTTTTTCTGCATGTGTATGTGTTGTGCATGTGGGTAAGGGTGTGGGTGCATGTGTACATGCTCCATGTGTGTTGAAGCCAGAGGTCAACATGGGATGTCTTCCTCAGTTGTTCTCCCCTTTATTCTTTGATACAGAGCCTCACTTAATCCAGAGATCACTGATTTGGCTAAACTAGCTAGGCCCAGAGAGCCCCCTATTTCTATCTCCCCAGTGCTGGGACCCATGTGTGGATGTGCCTGGCTTTTACATGGGTCGTGGGGATTTGAACTCTGGCCCTCATGCTTGCATAGCAAGCACTTTATCAACCCCCGGGAATTTGTGCCTTTGTCCTATTTTCTACTTATATGATGGATTACATCATTTGATTTTAGAATGTTGAACTAATCACATATCCCAGGATAAATCGGTTTTATTATTTTTTTCATGGTAGATAATTCTTTTTATATGTTCCTGGATTCAGTTTGTTAACATTTTGTTAAGTATTTTAATAACAATACTCATAAGGGATTTTGATCTATTGTGTTTTATTTCTTTTTATGTCTTTATCTATCCTTAGAATCAGATTAAGACTACCATCAATGAATCAGCTCGAAATGGTTTGTTCCTCCTATTTTTTGAAAGATTTTATGTGTGTCAGATACTATTTCTTTTTATAAATGTCTGATAAAAATGTACCAAGAAAGTCATTTGGGACTAGGCAGTAGTAGACCCTTAGAGGGTTTTAATAGCTAATTCAATATCTTTTTTACAGTTTTACTAAGGTTTTAAAATTTTTCTTGAATTCATTTTTATAATCTGTGTTATTCTAGAAATTAGACCATTTCATCTAAATCATCTAATTTGGTTACTTGAAAGCCTTTTAATTTCTGTTGGTTCTGAGTTTTGTACTTTGTGCTTCTCTCTCTTTTTTCTTTCCTTTGGCAGTTTATTTAAGAGTTTATCTTTTTTGTAGATCATTTTGAAAAACCAACTTTTGGTTTTATTGAGTTCTTCTGTTATTTTTTTCTTTTGTTAACTTCTACTCTGGTTTATTTTGTTGTTGTTACTTCTTACCTTGTTCTTATTTTGTGTTTGAAATGGTCTTTTTCCCCTTAGACAAATGAGTTGAAAATTACATTGCTGATTTTAGATTTTCTTTCCTTTCAGTATCAGTGTTCAAAATTATAAATTATTCTCTAGCTGCAACCAAAATTTTGATATGCCATTTGTTCCTGTGGTTCAATTGAAGGTATTTTCTAATATTCCTGATTCATAGGTACCCTTTGTTTATTATGTTTTAAACTTTCCAAAGCTAAGCCCTTTCTTGGGTTTCTACCATTGCAATTTGACAATGTAACCTTCTTTTAAAAATTAATGGTATTAATATATAATCATAGAATTTCCAAATGTGTTGTTTAGAAATATTAGATTGTTGAAGTCTAATTTAATATTTTTTGGTTGGGAAATATGCTTTTTTGGCTTAAACTATTTTAAATTTATTGAGGCATATTTTGTTATCAAATAATCTGTGGAGAATATTACATATACATTGTAAATGAATGTACATTATAGTCTGTTGTTGGTTGGCCTGTCTTGTAAGTATCAATTAGGTCACACTGGCTGATGTTGTCATTTAGTCTTCTTGACCTTCAATGATTTTGTTGAGTTATTCTATCATTTAATGAAATGACAGTCTTAAAAATCTCCAACTATAATTGGTACTGTGCCTGTTTTTCCTTTTCAATTCTGAATTTTGCCTATGGGTGTGAAAGTTTATTTGAGTTGTGTATTATTAATTATATTTTCCTGCTACTTACATGTTATCAGTAGCATTCTTTTTTGTCTTAAATCATATTATTTCCTTGAGTTCTCTTGTCCAAGATCGGGGTCTCTTTTATAAGGACCCTAATACCATTCATAAAGTCTGGCCCATTACCTAATTCATTCTCAAGGGTCTCACTTCAATATTATCACAATGGTTATTAAGTTTCAACCTATGAACTTTTGGGAGTATATTCAGACTATAAAAAACTACCAAAATCTATGTATTGAAGTGTTAACCCTCAAGGTTTAATTACAGGGGCACAGCACCCATTCCCTTTCACCCTCTCAGTCCCTTCTGCACATGGAGACACTTAAGTGGTGTCATCTATGAGAAAATGGGCTTTCAGAAGACACAAGAGCCCCTTGGCGCCTCAATCTGGGATTTCATGGCCTCCGGAACTATGAGGGGACATTTTCTATTGTTTATAAATTATCTATCTTGGGCTAGGGATGTAGATCAATGATAAAACATGTGCTTAGCAGATGGAAAACATAGGTTCAACCCCCAGGGCCACACTAAATAAGTAAATAGCACCAGATCAGGTATTTTGTTATAGCAACATAAATGGACAAAGAAAGGTGGTGCAACAGGCCGTAGCAGGCCTCACGTCTTGGAACTAAGCACTGAGTTTTACTATAGTATGCCACAAGTTTGGGGGTCCACTGGGGTGGGCATGGCGGGACAGTTCCCTCTTCAGTTTTGTAAGTGGTTCCTTATCTGCACAGGTGACACTCATGTTCACGCAAGCCATTCCAGGAGGAGAGATACAAGGATCCCATCCCAGGGACTCTGACTTGGCTCTGTGAAACCCTTGGGAAAGCTAGGTGGACATTTGTAACCCTTGTCACTAACTAGCAGGGTCCAGAATGCATGCTCTCTTTACATTCCCAATGGGCCATTTTGCAAACTCTAAGTGAGCTATTATTCTTGCCTTTTAATTTTACTTTAATTTGTTTATTCTACTAACTAGAATTGTAAATGCACAGACACTATATAAAATGGTTGAAAATGTTTGGAATCTTAAGGAGGGCCTATGATGTCAGATGTTTTCCTTGCTCATGGCAAAGTTATGGAAATCCAGCCAAAAATGGTTGGTGGTGCAGCTCACTCAGTCTTATGAACATTTATTGATCGTGTATTGCAGAAGAACTATTTGGTGTTTTATTATAGATTTTTATGTAATATTACATATCATCAGAGTTCAAGAAAAAAACTTATTTTTTTGGAAATAACATGGATTTTGCTTTCGTAATTACTTGACAAGAGATATTTTAAGAATAAATTGAATAAGAGCATGTGCAGGAAAGCTATTTTGTCATGAGGTCATCTTCCTCTTGCTGTAGGTCACAGTGAAACAGCACTGTGGGGTATTAGCATGACTCAAACCAGGACAACCAACCTTCCTCCCTCCCTCTCTTCTTCTCTCCCTCCCTCCCTCTCTCTCTCCCTCCATTCTTCTTCCTTCCTTCTTTTATTTATTTATTTATTTATTTATTTTTGCTGAGGACTGACCCCAAGGTCTTGTGCATGCTAGACAAGTGTTCTACTTCCCTAGGCCAAGTTCCTTTTGAAAAAACTTCTTCTAAATCCATGCTGGCTTGATAACACTGAATAAGTTATTCAAATCCTTTGTCCATCACTTGCCCCTTTGCTATATATATATATATATATATATATATATATATATATATATATATGTATATATCTATATATCTGACTGATAATGGACAAAAGTGATTATATATATAATATATATATATATATATATATTGTCCATTATCAGTCAGATAGCCTAGCTTGTTGAGAACTGAATGGAAAGAGTTGCCTCTAACTGTGATGAACACTTGCCAGGGGGGGCAGATGGAAAAAAGATCTGCAGGCCCAGGAATTAATGAGTTTCTGAGTTTTCAGGCTCTTGGAGATGAAGTTATCAGAGCTGAAACCAACATAAAACTTGTTATTTGAAAAGAATAGTCTTCTGTAAAGCACAAATGAATACAGGAAGGATTTTATTCTTTAAAATATTTATTTATTTATTTGAGAGAGAGAGACAGAGACAGAGAATGAATATGGGTACTCCAGGGCCTTCTGCCACTGCAAACAAACTCCAGATACATGCACCACTTGTGTATCTGGCTTTACATGGGTACTGAGGAATGAAACCCTGGTCATCAGGCTTTGAAAGCAATAGCGTTTAACTGCTGAGCCATTTCTCCAGCCAGGATTTTCATTTTAAAGAAAAATTTTAGATAAAGAAAGTAAATACCAGCACATGTGAGCCTGAAACAAGAGAATCACTCAAATCCAGGAGTTCAAGAACAGCCTGGGCCACATAGTAAGACTGTGATAGTTTGAATGTGAATGTATGTCCCCCATAGACTCGAGTATTTTTTATTAAAATTAAGCGTTTTACTTAAGTCTCCAGCAGGAAGAGCCCTGCTGGAGGAGGTGTGTCACTATTAAGAGTCAGTTTGAGCTCTGGCTATTCATGTTTACTGGTTGTTGGTTTTGTCTCTCTGCTGTGGATGCTGTTATGAGGCAGCTTCTTCCAACATGATGGAGCTTCCCTTGGAATCTGTAAACCTGAACTAAATCCTTTTCTCCCATAAGCTGCTTCTGGTTGGATGTTTCTCCCTGTTATGAAAGGTAACTGCAACAAAGACCCAATCTCAAAAACAAAAACAAAGAGAGAGAGGTTATTGAGTGTGCCTGCACCCAGATACACACACACACACACACACACACACACACACACACACACACACAGATACACACATGCACCATCTTGCCCATATTTAATAGCATGGCTAATATAATGAAAATCCTAAGTACTGAGTCAGTTTCATTTGTCCTTTGTGATGCCATCCAATGTTAAGTATCCCTTCATTCATTCTCTTACCATTAATAACATTTACTATCATTATTCATGTGCCTGATTCATCATCAAACTAGAGACTATAGCTTTTCATTAGCACATAAGCTATTGTAAGTGTGCTCAATAAATCTTTGTTAAATTAATACATGGGAGTGACTGAGTGAATGCATAGTTAGAGTGAACAGACTCCAGGGGCACCTGTACCCTGAAGACTCTCATATTTTCTTTTCCACTGTTTCTTAGAACAGTCAGTGATGGAGATATTTCCCTGTGTAAGGTGGTAGTAGCCAATGTTGATTTAGGGAGATCAGGCAAATATATGTGAGCTTTTGATATGTATGAATCTTCTTGTGGTATCTGGAAGAAAAGTTATTTTCCAAAGCAAACTCCTAGTATAAGTAAAAGTTTCTGAATGGTTGATGGCCCAAAGTCTGGTTGACCACAGATGATTAGCATAAACCACTTAATCTAAACCAAGTGGTTGATTTCATCCTCCTTGCAATCATGTGCAAGATCCACCATGGACTTCTGCCCAGTGAGGTGGAAGAGGGCAGTTGCTAGCAGGATCTCTGAGGAGAACTGAAGAATACACAGCGTCTCACCTTCCTATGCATCTCCTCTCATCTGGATACAGGCTCCCAACACCTGGTGAGAAAGCCAGCTCAGCAAATGAAGCAAAGAAAAAGAACTTGCCTTACTTAAGTTGGATCCCAGCAAGCAGTTAAATTGGACATCAAACACATTTTTGTGAAAAAAATTAACAACACAAAAATATTTAAAAGGAGGGCTGGGGAGAAGTGCTTGTAGCAAGTTTGAGGACCTAAGCTCAGATCTCCAGAACCCATGTAAAAGCCAGGTGTGGGGTTGGGGAGAAGTCTCCATGGTTAAGATTGCATATTTGGGCCTCTGAGGATGCAGACTGCCAAGTTTGACTCCTCAGGACCGCATAAAAAGCTGGCTGTGGTCACATAGTCTGTAACTTCAATTCTTGGGGAGGGGGCAGAAGTGGGACAAACACTGGTGTTCCCTGACTGACAGCAGCTTCATGTTGAGGTAGAGACTCTGTCTTAAGGAAAGAAATATGTGGATGAATGATAAGAGGGTATCCAATGCTCTCCTCTGGCCTCTGCATCGACACACATAGAGTATGTACATCTGACCACACACACTCATACATCACAGATCACACACACTAGATCACATACATTTTCTACACATGCACACCCACAGGCACAAAAGGCAGGTATGGTGGCTCATATTTGTAATCCCAGTGCTTTGGACACAGAAACAGAAGGACCCTGGAGCTTGCTGGCTGGCTTGTCTAGCTGAAATAGTGAGATCCGGGGTCTGTGTGAAATTGTCCTGTAACAGCAACCTATGGCTCTTTGAATATCAAGTTTAAATTCTCCTTTTAAAAAATACTTGATAAGTAGCTAACAAAGGAATGGGTTTTTCATAGGTCTTTGGTTTTGGTTAGGGAGGGGGAAGAAATCTTCCATAAGTCTTTAGTTTTGGTTAAAGCTCTCCCCCTCATCTCCATCCCCTTGGAATTGGGGCGGTGTGGAACCCCTGTTCTCCCTTAAATCTTTCCATACCCAGTATTCTGTCCGTCTGCTTACATATCGTCTCTCCCCTCCACTTAAGCCCTCCCTCCTAAACCCCATAGTGCCTTTCTAGTTCCTGGTCTCTACCAACTCTTATTCCAACTTACATACAAATCTAAAAATTCACAGCTAGGAAGCATATATGAGAGAGAACATGTAGCATTTGACTTTCTAAGCCTTCTTTAGTATAGTAGTTTCCAGATCCACCCATGTTCCGACAAATTTTAGTTGTCTTCGCAGCTGAATAAAACTCCATTGTATAAATGTACCACATCTTTGTTATCCATTCATCAGTTGATGAACATTTAGGCTGATTCAATTTCCTAACTATTGTGAAGAGGGCAGCAATAACCATGGATGAGCCAGCATCACTGTAGTTAAGTGGGGAGTCCTTAGGGTATATAGCCAAGAGTGGTATAGCAATGTGATTTAATAAATTATAGCTGTACTAAGATAGAAAACCTTTGTGTATATATGTATGTATGTCTGTGTGTATGATATGTGTGAGTGTTTGTGTATGTTGTGGTTACCTTCTCATTGCTGGCACAAACATCTGACCAAAAGCAGCTAACGAGAGGAAAGGGTTTATTTTGGCTTACAGTCTCAAGGGGAAGTTTCATGATGGCAGGAAAAGATGGTAGAGCAGAGGCTGGACAGCCTTCCTTACCTTAGCAGCTGGCAGAAAGCAGCAAGAAAGTGAGCTGAGCTCTCACTCTCAAGGGGGGCAGCTTGAGCTGTAACACCCCAAAGCCCAGCCCTAGCAACATATCTTCTCCAGCAAGGCTCCACTTCCCAAACTGTCACCAGCTAGGGTAGTCTTCAAAGCACGTGAGTATATGAGGAAACATCTGATTAAACCACCAGGGCGTGTGTGTGGAGGTTAGAGGACAGCATCTAGTATCAGTTCCCACCTTTTTTAAGGCTGACCTTGTTTGCTGCTTTTTCACCAGGCTAGCTTCTGGAGGATTCTCCTGTCTTCACCTTCCATTTTGCCGTAGGTAGGCACACTGGACTTCTAAATACCCTCTACAGCATCCAGCTCAGTGTGGGTTCTGGGATCTGAACTCAGTGTATCAAGCACCTTTGTTTCTTCTGTTTTGCACACTGAGTCATTGTCCCAGCCCATAGCAGCACTTTTGTCATGACAAGAATCCAATCCCGTTGACACACCACATTTGGTTACCTTATCTTTTTAGTCTTCCTTAAGCCAAAATGGTTCTGCAGACTTCATCTTCTGTGAGATTGGCAATCCAAAAAAGAGATCAGGCCTGCTGTTTAGTGGAATGTATCATCACTTTGGTTTACCTAGTAATTTCCTCATGATGAAATGCAAGTTATGACAGTGGGCAAGAGCATGGCATTGGTGATATCTCTCAGAGAGTCACACAGGTGGGTTATGACAGCAGACATACTGGGGAGTGAACTTGATCATTTATTAAGTGGGGCCTCAGCTGATGCCTCAGCTCCCAGGGAGAGGGAAGCATCTTTCTTATGGGCCCTATGGCCTATGTGGAGTCATTCCCTTGGTCTCTTGAGTAGACCTATCACAGGGCCCTTTGGTAAGTGATAGGTTCCAAGTGAATTTTGCAGGCTACATTTGCAATAAGTAAGGGCTGCTCTCTCTGTGATGCAATAAGCTGGTTGCCAGACATCCTGGAAGCCAGTGGGAAAGAGTTAATAAGTACATAGGACATCTGGTTTTCCTTAAGGACTGCTCACCCCCCCCCCCGCCCCAAGTATCATAGTTTTACACCTGAAGAACTCAAACCATCCTGTTCCCATGGAATCCACATTCAATGGAGGCCTGGCCAGTGATTTATATAAAAAGTAGCTGTTCCTTAATTTCCCCCACAATGGCCTCATTCTTACCTTATGAACCTGCTGTGTCAGTGTTCCCTTTGATTTGTGGAAGAATTCCAACTCCCCAAATAACTATCCCTTTTCTTTTCATTAAAGTTAATCCCCACAAAGACACTTTCATCCACTGATTAGTCATGCCCCAGTGAGCCCTGCTAACCAGAGGCTAAGTTATTGATGTGTTAAAGATGTAATCTCTAAGTCTTGGGACCACTGCAGAAACCTCAACATGTTATTTGACAGTCAACCTCTCATAATATATTGTCTCCTTTGAGCAGCCTTGGTCGCACATGTTCCTTGGGGTCCATAAATCTCTGCAGCCTGACCGCCTGTGAAGGCTGAGTTAACATGGGGCTGAGATTCCGCAGCCAGCACACATTGCCTGGCACCCCAGTACACCGTGGTGCTTTCTCCAGACTCCAGCTTCTGAGAACCAGAGTTCAGCACAAATCTGCCATACCAGCAGCCACCCATTTTCCACAGTCTTCCTCATAAAGTCTCAGTAACCCACAAGTCAACAGGACTGTAGTTTATGAGTGATGTAGGCCACCCAAGACACTGTGTCTTCCTCCTCAGTCATCATTGACTCTTTCGGATGGTGACAAGGCCTGGAATGCACAGAAAAGAAGTCTCCATGGAAATGTGTTACGACCTCTCACCAGCCAAGTTCACATTTGCAGATGAAATAAAAGAAAAATGGAGGCTTTTTACCTATTGAGGTCCAGTTTGGTCCTGAGAAGGTCAGCATTTCACATGGGCACACAGTCCATGGGACTGCATGCTCCCTGCATTGTGTGTGTTCATAGTTCATATTTTTAGTTTTCATAGAAAATGCCAGAAGAGATGCCTGGTCCACGTGACACTCTCAAATATCTACAAGTATTTTGTTTTTCTGCACACATTTTGACTTGTCCCTGAGAAAGCAGCACCAACCTGCGGACACACAGGTACCAGTTAAGAACCAAATTTGTGGGGCTGGAGAGAGAGCTCAGTGGATAATGTGCTTGTCAATCAAGACCTCATGTAAAGGCCAGAAGCCATGGCAGGCTTTTCTAATCCCAGCATGCTGATGGTCAGATGGGAAGTGGAGACAGGAAAATTTCCTGGAAGCTCCAGGACCAGCTAGCCTAGGAACATAACTGTGAATAACAGACTGTACTTCAAACAGACTGGAAGCCAGGACCCACACTGGAAAGTTGTCCTCATGACATGGGAGTTCCTGCACACACACACACACACACACACACACACACACACACACACACACACACTCATGCATATACTCACATCATAGACACACATACCAAAATTGGAAAAAGAAAAAGAATCTTGCTCTCTAACAAATCACAACCACAGTAAAATTATTGATATTCACCTACTTGATATGGTAGGAGACCCACCCCTGGATCTTTACCCAGGTTTTGTGATTTTGTCGTTCAAATGGCACACATTTACCAGTACGCAGTCTGATGGTAATAAAGACAAGGTGGCCCACAGTGGGTATCACAACTGACATCATAATGCCAGCTGGGCTTCTTATCCACAGCCCAAGGAAAGAACTGCTTCCAGGTGCAGCAAACCAGTGGCAGGAATCAGTTCCTTGTGGTTGGGGACTGGCTGTCAGCTTCCAGAGACCATTCACCTCTCTTCCCATGTGACATCTGTAGGCATGGCATCTTTCTCTTACATGGAATCTCTCTGCCTTTCTCTTCTGCTTCCAGCTGGGGAAAACTTTTACTGAGCTGAGCAACTGGTCCTCACTTTCCTGCGATGAGTCCCACTGAGCTTGGATGCTGGGGCAATGTCAAATCGCTATAAAATCTAATAGTTCAATTTCTGTGTCAAACTTAATGAGTTTAGTTTTTTAAATGACAATTACTTTTTAAGATCCATTTTAATGACACCAGAGACAGATGAATACATGCTTTCAAAAATGCAAAGCACTGCAGCTAGTTAATATTCCCTTGGCCACCTGTCACAGACTTACCATTCTTCTCTCCAGAAAGAACCCTTGTTGGGAATGGATGGATAGACGGTCAGGCGGTGCTTACCACGTTATATACATGCACATGCAGCCTCTGAAACACAGTATTGTGCCCCATGGATATCATTTTTTAAAATAAATCCTTACCACACTGTACATATTATCTGAAAAATACTTGCAACTTCCAGCAGTGTGCTTGGAGGGTTGCCTATAGTAATCTATAGATCTGATTCTTTTTTTGTTAATATACTGTATATTACTTTGTTTATTTCCCAATAAACATTTCCAGTTTTCACATTTATAAGTAATGGTCACTGACAGTCTTGCACAGACATTCATGTACTCAGGTTTCTTTGGAGATGTTGAGAATTTAATTAACAGAATTATAACAACATTAAACTGCTGCTCCCAAAGGAGCAGGTTATATTAATTTATCATACATAGAAACTAGGATCTCGTTATTTTAATTTGCACTTCCATGTTTACTAATGATGCTAAGTAATTTTTTTTTGAGACAGGGTCTCCTATATAGCCCAGGCTATCCTTGAACCTGTGAACCTCCTGGCTCAGTCTCCTAAATGCTGAGATTATAGGTGTGTGGCACCACACCCAGCTGGGACCATGTAACTTTTTATAGGATTATTGGTCATTTAGAGTTCCTCTTTTAAAAAAATATTTATTTGCTAGGAGAGAGAGAGAGAAAAAATAGAAAGAATGGGCACACCAGGGCCTCTAGCCACTGCAAACTAACTCCAGGTACATGCACCACTTTGTGTATCTAGCTTAACATGGGTACTGGGGAATCAAACCAGGGTCATTAGGCCTTGCAGGTAAGTGCCTTAACTGCTGAGAAATTTCGCCAGCCCTATAGTTCCTCTTTTTTATATCTTTAGTATGAATAATTAGACACACTGTATGAACAAATCTTGTGATGGTGTCTCCATTTCCCTCCTCTCTGTCCTCTACCTACTGGGGTCCTTCCTTGGTGCCCATGCTGGATCAGTCCATGAGGTAGGGGGTTATGAACTGCAACAGAAGTAGTCAGTTTTTTTCCCCTTTGTGCATTGTTGTTGAGGGGGGAAATGTCTCTGGATATTCTCCCCAACCATGGCTCTTACATTCTTTCCGTCCCCTCTTATTCTCAGTTCCCTGAGTCATGGTGGGTGAGTTTTAAGTCCTCTTTATTGTTGAGATTTTAAGTTTCTCTGGACTTCTTCTTTGGGTTGTGTTGGGTATCTTTGGTGTCTGTCTCCATTGACCTTTCATGGGTTATCTGACTTGTTGTGGTGATCGGTCTCCTGTTTGTCTCATCACTTTCTCATAGGTTTCATTTGGACCCTGTGTGAAGGCCAGGGGTGGTTCATCTCCTGCCAGGACAGCAGCCATCATCTCATGTCTTATTGGTGGAATTGGATTGTCCCCAGCTATAGTTCCTCTTTTTCAAATTAGATGTAAGATTGGGGAGATTTCTCAGTGGTTAAAGACACTGGCTTGCAAAGCTGCTGGCCCAGGTTCAATTTTCCAGCAACTATGTAAAGCCAGACACAATGATCCCAAGCCGCCTATGACAAAGGAAGGTGGAGTTCAGAGAATCCCAAGCATGTAGATAGCCAGTCTAGCCTGGTGCTCATTGCAGTTTATTTGTTCATTTGCAACAGCAAGAGCTGCTGTCTCAAAGAAGGTGGATGCAGACTCCCTTCAGTTGTCCGTGACCTCCACGCGTGTGCCATGGCACACACACACAGCACAAATATATAGTGCTAAAATCTGGGCAGAGTCCTGGACCATTTTAAAAATTGGAGTACTTGTCTTTTACTAATCTATGAAGTCTTTATAGGTTTTAACTAATCTTTTGCTAAATAATATATAAAATTTCTTCTCACTAAATTGCTAAAATTTAACATTACTATTACATTATCATTAATAGTGTCTTATAGAGGAGATTTTATCTTGATGTCAGTCTAATTTATCTTATTTTTATAGTTTGCAGTTTTTGAATCTTAGGTTGATAAACCTTCCCTAACTTAAGTTCATGTGATATTTTCTACATTTTCTTTTAATTTTAATTATTTTTATTTAGGTATTTTTATTTTACATTTGGAGTATAAACTATTTCTCTCTCCCCTTTCTCTCTCATCCGTGTGTGTGTGTGTGTGTGTGTGTGTTATGTAAGATGGTATCTTCAGTTTCTTTCACACAGGTAGCCATTTGACCTAGTTCCATTCATTGAAAATCTGCCCTTTACCCATTGATTGAAATAGCAGCTCTTCATGCCCTGAGACCCCACTTGTACCCCAGCCTATCTTATTTTTATTTGTGTCTCCATATTTCATGGAATAAATTTTGCTTATTCAATATCCTTTTTGGACAATTATCTTAAACATACACTGTTCTGTGTAAATTTTACAATCAGCTTGTTAAAAAATTGTGTGGAGGATCCCTTGCCACAAGGACTAATACAGACAGCCCACGAAAGAGGATATACAACTGATCAGGGATGGGGAGGGGAGGAAGTGGGGAATTCGGGATAACAACGCATGGTTTGCCCACTAAATAATGTAACTCATTATGGATAATAAATATTAAAAAAAATTGTGTGGGATTTTGGTAAGAATTACTTTAAACTTACAGATTAATTTGGGGAATCTTATGAAGTCATTTTCAAAGACTTACAAAAATGAGAAAATAAATTTAAGTAGAAAAATGTAAAATTTAAAGCTCCAGGGAGAAGAGCTACTGTTGTAAAAAGTCGATTATCTTCATTTCTGTGCAGAACCAGGCTTGGGCTTCTCCGCTTACTGCCTTTATTTGGCTCTCTTTTCCCCTAAGTTTTAAGTTCTACAATATTCTGTCAGTAGTTTCAGTTTCAGTTGAATCTTGTATTTCTGGTTTATTACAACAAATTGTTCTCTCACAGTAAAAAAAAGGAAAAGAAAGAAAGCTCAAGCTATAAAAAGCTGATTTTAAAACCTTAAAAACAAAAGCAGAGCCTACAAAACATTAAACAAACAAAAGGAAAAAATGGGCTGGAGAGATGGCTTAGTGGTTAAGGTGTTTGCCGGCAAAGCGGAAGGACCTGAGTTTGATTTCCCAGTACCCAAATCAAGCCAGATACACAGGGTGGTGAATGTGTCTGGAGTTCATTTGCAGTGGCTGGAGGCCCTGGTGTGCCCATTCTGTCTCTGTGTCTGCCTCTTTTTCTCTCCTACTCTCTCTCAAATAAATAAAATAAACAAACAACAAAAAAAAAGAAAAGAAAAAAAGATCAGTAATTAACTCAACCAATAGTTTTTGAGCACCTGCTCTGTGCCAAACAGTATTTTGAGTTTCCAGTGGAAGAGCAAACCCAGCTTCCAGCTTATCAGAGTTGACATTGTAGAAGGGCAGACAATCAATGATATCCACAAGGGAAGTCATTCCTGTGGGGATGCCCATGTCACTTTATAGAACACTGCAAAACGTGAGGCACAGCAAAAACAGATTGAACCAATACAAGATTTAAAACAAACAGGGTACCATCAATCTCTAACTCCAAGTTCAATGATTCTAACTAATAACAAGTCTCTTGGAGATTCAATTCTGCCCCTCCAGCTCGGCTACTCACAGTCCGGGAAAATTTCATCTGGTGCTGGCAGTTCGCAGCTGGCAGACCCATCCATAGTCCTGGAATTCTTTGGGTCTCCATTGCAACCCATAGTTCATCCTCATGGCTTCATTGGGCTCCATTCAGGCAACCTAGCACACCTGCTTCACACACCAATGGCCATTTTTCAAAAACAAAACTGTATTGCAAATCCAATGACCCTCTCTTCTTCCATTTGTTTTACTTCACAGAACCAGGTGGGCTACCAACTTGTTAATCCAGTGGGGAACAAAGCATTCAGGCCCCTTACTTCAAAGGATCTGCATTCTTCCTGTTGTTCCAATGCAGACCAGCTGACCCAATCTCAATGGTTTTAATCTCTCAAACAATTGCAGGTGAACGGGCAGCAGTTTTGGCACAAAGATCTTTCTTTCTGTGCCATCTCCATCTGCTCACACCAGTCCATCTTTATGTAAAACAACCATGCACAGGTTCTCAGGACACAGGCAGACAGAATGCAGCAAGCCTCTCACACAAACTGCTTCTGGCACAGTCCTGACCAAGTTCTTTCTCCCCCTCGTAAGCCAAACCTCACAGTCCATAGTTCTTCTATGAAGCTGTGCTCACAGCACTGCAAGGCATCTCTTAGGACAAGGTTTCAAATCCTTCTATATTCTTCCTGCAGATCACTTCCAAAGGTCCAAAGCCACAGAATCAGGGTTCCAGCAGCAACATATGACCCCACATCCTGGTACCAAAACTGTTGTGGTCAGCTTTCTAGTTGCTGCACAGAAAGAACCCAAGCAAAATTGTGGAGGAATGGGTTTATTTGGCTTATGGACTTGAGGGGAGACTCCATCCTGGCAGGGAAAACGATGGCATGAGCAGAGGGCTGGACATCACCTCTGCCACAGCACTGCAAACAGCAGCAGGAAGGTGTGCCAAACTCTGGCAAGGGGAAGCTGGCTTATAACCCCCTAAGCCTGCTCCCAACAACACAGCTCCAGTGAGGTTGTAAAACCCAAACTGCCATCAGCTGAGGATCAATTACCCAGAACACATCATTTGTTTGTGGGGGACACCTGGATCAAACCATGACAAAGGTGCTGCCCACAGTGAGGATGGGTCCTCCCACCTCCAATAATCTAATCTAGAAAGTCCCTTGCATACATGAGCAGAGATTTGTCAACCAGAGACTAACCATCACAGCTGGTTAATACTGTAGTTCTGTTACCAATTTTCTGGGGTGGGGTTTGTTGTTTCACAAACTCACAGATTGATGAATCTGCCCAGAAGAAGGTGCACACAAGGAAGTTTTACTGAGAAGGGAAAGGAAAGTAACAGCTCCGGCAACAGGGAGGGGCCTGCAGGGCTTGCCAATGTGGATTGGAGATTTCTGTGTATTGAGAATAAGCTGGGTTGGTTTGGCTCATAACAGAAATTAAGCGTAGAGTTGGGATGAGTCACATAGGTTAATTTAAGTGCATTTGAAGGATCTTAATTGGTCAAGGGATTGGGATGAAGAGCACAGACTCAGAAAACACCTGCTGGGGAAAAAAAAAGCCCGCCAAAAAGTTCCAAGGAGGGGAAGAACAAGGGCTGACATCTTTATGAGACAGGATTTTCTGGATTTCAGTTCCTGGGCTGATGTTGCTTTCTGGACTAACCAGGGCAAGGTGGCATTTTATATTCTTTAAGGCTGTGTATCTGACTAACTGCCTTGCTTTTAAACTCTGTCAGCTCCATTTTTAACTTTTTAAGGAACCTCAATATTTCCATAATGATTTCCATAATGGCTTTGGATTCTCACCCGCAA